>JAODLI010000300.1:0-12137 GCA_027575585.1 Percopsis omiscomaycus | reverse complement strand
AAGGCAGTTCTGAAGGCGAAAGGGGGTCAAACACAGTATTAGTATGGTGTTCCTAATAATCCTTTAGGTGAGTGTACTTTGGTCCGTTGAAATTCTTATTAGGGAGATCAAATGCCAACTAGTATTAAGTCTCGTCTCTAATGATGTTTATCTTGTGTCTGTCGTTGTCTGACCCAGTTCACGCCTTTTTTTTTCTTTTTTTTTCTTTTAAAGGAACGTTTACATTGTTTCTGAAACCAGCACTACAAAAACATTGTTCAAAACTCAGAGCGCAAGCCCCTTTCGCATCTCTGTTGTCTTCCTGAACTGAAACACACCCCTTAAAGCGGCATGACGTTGTGTTTTGAAATAAAACATTGAGCTGGGTGTTTTGGAATTTTTATTTTATAAATGACTCTTACACCACAAACTGTCTTTAACTGGGGCTTAATTACATTTGCAAATAGGTTCGCTATGACGGAAACCTTCAGTAACACACATGCATGCTTATATAGTGACACAAGAAACATCCTGCCTCTCTACTCCTCCCCGCCTCCAAGACAGGCTGTATAATCTAAACACCCACTGGTTAGCCTAAAACACCCACTCCTGAAAGGAGTTCCCAGAACAGCATGGCCTTGGTTCCTCACGTGTGTCCCAAATGCAGTTAAGATATTAGCACACAGGCATATTAAAATGAGGCCTTGGGTCAGACAGTCAAATGTAGTATTTTTGCCACCACACTGGGGAGGACCTTTGGGGTTCTAGAGGTACTATAATGCAGTCAATGAGTGTCTCTTTAATGTATGTGTGTCTGTCTCAGATCATCGTGACTGTGTGGAGGGAGGAGGAAGAGAAGTTTGAGGTGCGGGAACATGGATATCTCACAGTGCTGCAGCTGAGAAGCCCCATGCACACCTTCCGACAGGACCTCAGTACTTTCAAGGCTCAGGGTATCTATCAAAGGTTATCAATCTGCTCGGCCAGGATCTGGGTTAAACCTTCAGTATTATTAATGCATTTATGCTCATAACACAGCTGCCCGTTCATTGGCTGAGCACCACAGCTGCCCGTTCATGGGCTGAGCACCACAGCCTTATCTTTCAGCTGTACTTGTAAGTTGGCGGAACATAAATGGACTCCTAAATGCATAATTCACCAGCAGTCTGCGGCAAGCATACTAACAATTTGCAGGATTATTAACAAACACTTCCTACTATTTGACATTCCGCATTAAAGGTCCACTAAGTCATGTTTTAGCCACAAAGATTAGCGTAGGTGCATCTGCATCTACACCAGTAGGTGGCAGTATAGTCCATTAACCGCTGTTTACAAGGGGAAAACTGCTTAGCGGAACTTTACACACAAAGCAAAACATAACGCAAAAAATATGGACTGTACATTGCCACAAGCAATACCTTTTGCACATCACACATGTATCCATTAACACTAACGGTCTGTTCTCTCCCCCAACCATATTCAGTCAGCACCACTCTGAACGTTCTTCCACCACCAGCTGTCAAGTGTCAACAGATGACAATCTCCGGAAAGCATCTGACTATCCTGAAAGGTATAGCACTGCCAACTACATGTTTCTGTATGTAAATCATAGAAATACACCTGGAAACATCATTGTGAGTGATTTCTTTCAAATTATATCACCTGTCTACAGTTCTGAAAAGTGTTGTGTGGTTGGGTAAGCCAGCTGTGAATTTATTTTTAATTTATAATTTATAATAAGTTTATAATACATAATGTAAGGCTAGAGGGAGGGTTTTTCTGTCAAGGTGAGTGCTCTTTTCCATTTTTAACTACATACTGTACATTAAGTAGTTTAGACTGTTCAGCTCGATAGTAAACCTCAACCTAAGAAACAACCAAACGTTTGCCCGTCAGCTAGCCTAGCTAGAAGTAAGAGCCAAGCTGCAGACCCAAAAATGTGCCAAAATCCTTAACTCCACCGCGGTAATCACTTAATCCGGACAATATAATTACTTCTGACGTGGTGGTGACCCAATGGGGACGTGAAGTTGGTGCCAACCCGATGAAATAACTGAGTCATGTATTTACGGCACAAGAACCAACCACAACTCAGCATCTTTTTAACCTCATGACGGCATTGTACTAGTTTGTTCTCAGTCAAATTGTTTTCTTCTTAAAAATGGTGTGTATATGTGTGCTTGCATAGGGTTGAGTGCTTATCTCAAAAGTAGAAATATTCTTTGTCCACCGCCATTATTTTATATATAGGCGGCAGCAGCACTGCAGTGAGATAATCTACTCCACCCTGTGAGATAATCTGTAAAACTGACTGAGTAATGTTTCAAAACAGGGCTGTTCTAGCCCCAGTATCTAATAGGGCTGGAAGAGAAGATAAACAATGTAAAGTCACTGTTCAGGGGTCACTGTTCAACAAGCTTAGAAGCTGATGTAAACAATACAGTATTGTGTATATGCCCCTCGCATATGATTTTGCAGCATTAGGAACTTGGTTTAGGCGGTTTTGTTGCTGTAGTTATTTATGGCTTGGCAATGGGTCTCTGAAACAATTGGGCCATTTCCCCAGGAAACCATACAGTGTATTTGACAGAGACAATGGCCCACCCTGACATCACCACCTCACCACTCTCTGCACCACCTGCTCTGTTTTCCTATTCCACAATCTTTCTTCAATTCTTTCTTTGCTTCTTTCCTCCCTATCTTCAGTGTTGAACTCCAGTTCCCAGGATGAGGTGTGTGTCAGGGACGTTAAGATCCTTCCCAACTACAACTCGTGCTATCTTCCCATGATGCCAGATGGTTCAGTTCTTATTGTCGACGATGTCTGGTATGAAAATGCTCATTTATACATACATTTTCAGCTCCTGACCGCCTGACTATGCAACCATTGAGCAAAGGGCAAATGCTCTGCTGCTAATTCCAGCCAGGCCTTTCTAAAGGGATGTGAAATCACCTGTGGTGCCTCTCTCAAATACAATGGTTAACTTTGTTCTGGAGGATTCCTAACCATCACGTATCTATTTCCCATTCAGCCACCAGTCGGCCGAAGTTGCCATGGCTTCATTCTACAAGGTGGATAGCAAGGCATCGCGCTTACCCAGCATGCTTAGCGCCCTGGAGGAGCAAAACTTCTTGTTCCATCTGCAGCTGAGAGATCAGCCTGAAGAAAACTCCAGTGAGGTGACTTGAGATAATGGCATCCTACTGAAACCTATATCAGCCCTATAGAATATCTATGACCCATGTGATGTCAAATGCCACAAGAAAAGCCCTTCCTGTGGCTATGCTTTGCTATGCATTTGGTTCATGAGAATGACCCTCAATCCAACAATGCACTCATTTCTGCAGGGTTTGGAGGTGCCCCTGGTTGCTGTGTTACAATGGTCTACTACAAAACTCCCCTTCACCAGGTACTGTTTGGTTTCTACTGTTCTTATCTAAAGCCTTACCAAACCAAATAATTTTTTAAAGTTTTATGAATATTCTCAGGGTTTTATCTGTCCTGCAGTCTTTGTTTTTGTTATGCAAATATACAGTACACTTTATATATATATATATGTATGTATGTATGTATGTATGTATGTATGTATGTGTGTGTGTGTGTGCACATACATACATACATACATACATACATACATGCTCGCTCAGATGAACACATCTTTCCCTTTACCACCCAGGTTCATCACCACACATTACTCCCTACCCAGTGTACGACTGGACCGTCCTCAGCTGGTCATGACTGCTTCCTGCCCTGGCTCGGTCAAGCCCCAGGAGCACTTCCGGGTCACGTACACCCTCCTGAACAACCTGCAGGACTTCCTTGCTGTCCGTCTGGTCTGGACGCCCGAGGGTGAGTAAGCACAAAGTAGATTAATACGTAGTGCTAGTGGATGCATCGTAGAAGTAATCCACTTGGCACAAACTCCCTACCTGCAAACCTAATTGGATAATACTATTTTACTATATATTCTATATAATAGGTCATTCATGTGACTAATGTAGAACCAAAAAGGTTTTCATTTTAATTTCCATTTTCATGCTGTTTGACACACAAGTGCAGTGGGGAATCATATCTTCACAGAACCATATAGACCCAGATTATATACAGTCTAAGGTGCCTATACTTGTTGTCTTGTGGCTATTTGCTGTTTATCACCTCTAGAAGCAATAAAAGTAAGAAACATTCTTCATGGTGATAAATGTCTCTATGCTATAAAATGTCACGTTCCAATTCATGGTGGTCACTGAAATAGCCTGTCTAAATCAAATAGATGTCTGTTCATTTGAGTGAACTTTTAAACCGGCCGGACAACAAGCACACTAAGAGTGCACTATGTTCTTATGGACGAGTTCCTTGCCCCCTTTTTCAGCGCTCATGGGTTTGCAGGTACTTACTGTGCTTGGACTAGAATTTTGGCTATCAAATATGTCAAAGTTATCTCAGCCCACCGCATTCACAAAATGTACTGTATAATCATATCATTCTTTACAAATACCCTCCATCCAAATGTCATTGCCTGACATTTCACTGGCATTTATCACTGTCTAAAATTAAATGGGGTTCATCGGCAGTGCCAAGCCCAAAATAGCTTGATTTAGCGAGCGCTCTATGATTGATGTCATGACCTGTCATTGTGTTTTCTTACCAAATTGTCATTTCGAGTATCTGTCCGGTTTTCTGGCTTTCCAATCATGGGCCCGTTTGTCCATTTACATTGGATATTTATCCACTGAACACCTTTCATGCCTGATTGGTGGAAGATGGTCGACTGTTATTCAACTTTGATTGACACGTCCTGGCACTGCTGCTGCCGCTGCCACTAAGTTTTGTACTACTTTTGATTACTAAAAGAACTGTGGAGCTGGATATGGGAAATTACTACTTTTTGTCCCCTTTCCCTGGCAGGGCGTGGGGGCTGTCAGGAGGATGCAGGCGTGAGGGCTGTGGTCTGTCAGACTCCTCTCAATAACTTGGGCCAGTGTAGGAAAGGCAGCACAATGTCCTTCACTGTCGCCTTCCAGATCCTCCGAACGGGACTGTTTGAGGTACCGTCAGAACCTTCTGGAGTGACTGCTGTCCTGTCTTTTTATTTTTCTTATTTCTCTTGTTCAGTTTTTTTTCACTGTCTTCCTTGATTCCTTTATTCCAACAAGTTTCGCACATCATTGTTTGTAGTATAAATACTTGTCAGTACGTTCTGAAGTTTGTTCTGTTCCGTGCCAAGCTGAGTCAGCACATGAAGCTGAAGCTGCAGTTCACCGCCTCAGTGAGCAACCCCCCTGTGGACCCCCGGACCCCGTCCCTGTCAAGGAAGACTTCCCCCTCCAGCCCCGCCCTCAGAGACCTGCTGGACAGGCAGAGTCTGGGTCGCTCCCAGAGCTTCTCCCACCAGCAGCCCTCTAGGTCCTACCTCACCAGGTACACACAAACCCCTATGGAACACATACTGACAGCCATTTCTGCTTGGGTGTCAGTAGTGTTTACATTTACGTTTAAGCATTTAGCAGATGCTTTTATCCAAAGCGACTTACAATTAGTAGCCTAAATTACTTATGAATACCTATGAATTTGGACAATATTACTGGAAAGTGTATAATTCGCTCTCAAAACAATTAATATTGACAATAATCTAAAGTTATCACTCTTCAAACAGTCAATAATTGCTAACTACAAAGTGCATTCTTAGTGCTTATCTAGCAGAGTAGAAAGAAGGATTTATTTGTTTTTTTATTTTTAAAAAGGGAGGATAGAATAAGGATTGTTAGTGGGATTAGTGCTATGAAGTAGTGATATCTTATACACAAACCACAAAATGGCATATGTGGCATAAACCACATATGAATATATTAACAAGCATGAACACAATTGAAAATAATGTGCATATTTTATGAAAGACATTAAAAAATGACATTAAAAAATAAAATGTTTTCAAAATTCTTCAATTATTCAGTCACCCCTTTGGGAGTCCTGACACACTTTGAAAACCACTGCTTTAAAGCCACAATCTTGAAAATTAAATTTTATTGCATTGTGGTGACACCCAGAGTAAGCAAATGGTAAGTGCTCACTTCCGTACCAAACAACGTATTGGGGGGGAGCATGCGGAGCATGCCCCTTTCCATGCCCTCAAAGTCGAGGGAAGCGGACCCTTTGATGGGGCTTCTGTTGCTGAAGGGGATCTCCTTCCATGTGGAAGAAACCTCTCCTCGCTGCCTTGCTGTTCTCCTGGCCTGTGGTTATTTCTTCCCCTCGTAGCGAGGCCGGGTGGGTTGAGCTACTACTGTAGACCAGGGGATGTTAAGCCTGTCTGCAGCACGTCTACAGACGTCCTGCATGTCCATGCCTATCACGGGAGAGACTGGTGTAACTTCCCTCTCGCCGGAGTCGGCAAGAGGCTTTTCAGCCTGGGCAGAGGGTACGAACGTGAAGTCGTCGTCCTCCTCGTAAATGAGGAGCTCCGAGATATAATCCTCTTCCTCTTCATAATTGGACTCCTTTCTCCTCACCCGCGCCGTGCCATGGCTCTCTGGCGTGAGACGGAAGGGGATTGTTTGTGATGCAGGAGCAGTGCGTACAAGAGCCGGGAACTTTGACTGCTGCCCAGGCTTGTTTCACCCCGAGACAGGCGTAGCAGACCTGGTATGCGTTTCTCCCTGCGATCTTTACCGGCGTCCCCGTCTTCCGTGGTGTGGAAAGACTTTTGGCTGTGACGCCATTTTTACTGGTGTGTTAATGGTGTTACAGATATTACCAGGCTCCGTGTTTTGTGGGAAACAACGGTGTGGTGGCCAGTTGGTTTTCCGTATTCGTAAACATGCGTGGTGGGCAATGTTACGATAACGGGAGACTATTTGAAAAAGGCTAACAATTAGCATGGAGGCTAATTGGAAAACCTAAAATACAGGTAATACGGGTTACCCAAGCGTTTGGAGATTTTCTCTTCAGATGTGCACTCTGTCTAGGGAGGTGAGAAGTACTTTCGGATAAAGGCAGCATCCAATCTATGGACAGTTTAGCTAACCTTTAGCCGAAGGAACTAATAGTTGAGAATGCTCTGTGAGAAGAGGTCACACACACGCGCACACACACACACACAGACACAGACACAGAGAGAGCCCTATTTCTTCACAATCATTATCTGTGCCCCGTCCAGGACAGGTAGCGTGATGGAGCGCCGGGCCATCACTCCTCCGGTGGGCTCCCCGGTGGGCCGACCTCTCTATCTGCCCCCGGAGCGCCCTGTGTTCTCCCTGGACAAGATCGCCAAGCGGGAATGCAAGATTCTAGTGATGGAACAGTTCCCAGATGCCCAGGTTCTATAGGATCACTCCCCACCACCTCCAAGTCTTACCTGCTGGGAAATACACTTGAAAGAGCGAGGGATGTTGGCCGACGTCCCCAGGGAATCTTTGCTATCTGAGCTGGAACATTTTCCCTAAAGCCTCCGATCAAGAACCCAACTTCCCTGCTCACACATTGACACACACACACACACACGCACTCCCCGACTGAAATGCCGAGACTTGTCAGGCATCAGCTCGCTTCTTTTTTTTTTTTTTTTAGTAAACCAGTATGTTGATACATATTTAACATACCAATGTGTTTTTCCTGTACAAGTAGTTGGGCATTAGAAAGACTTATTGTATTTTTTATTTTATTTATTTTTTATGGCCTGGGTTCTAGTGTGCTAGCTCCCCCATACTGTCATCTCAGCACTGGGTTAAGTAGTAAGTTATCAGATGTATTTTATGTTGAGTCTATTTATTGGTGATATCAGATTTTGAAAGATTTTTTCAGTTATCTCATTGATGTATTTGTGACTGTATTGTTTTGAGCATCTCTCAAGCCTTCCACCGCTGCCACGGCCTTCAACCCAGACCCACATTGTCTGATGTCTGAGCTCTGGTACTCTAGCTGTTTTATCCAGTTATGATCTATGGTCATAGCTGCAACATGCTTTCAAACCAGTATACTGATCTAATGTTCATACAGTGCAGTTGTACAGAAAAAAATTGACCATGTCCAGCCCATTCTAGCCCCTTTTTACAACATCGTTGGTCTTTAAGTAGTGGGTAGGTACATTTATCTTTAAAGCACTTTCTCCCATCCCTCTTTCTCTTTCATACACTTCCACTCAAGCATGTACACCCATGGCAGCAGGAAAAATCAAATCGCTGTTTGCAGTACGCTTCATCAACCTCACTGCAGTTTGGCATTTTGCAGACTGCCTTTATAGTCTGAGAAGAAGTTTTATTCTCGCACGCATGTTGAGGGTAACATAGCTGAGTTGCGCACACACAGCGACGCAGAAAAAGCAATTTCTGCTCGTGTTTCGCCGATTCACGTGTAGCATGCATTGTGTTTGACCTAACTTAATTTCATGCCTCGGTGATGTGAACTGCTGAACTACTGAGATCATCATGAATGGTTATGTATACTGTATGTCCCAGCACTGGAAATTTTCATTTTCAAGTGCAATTTGTGTTAAGTAGGCCTCCTGTGCTTTGAAATTTGAAAGATTTGAAAAAAATCTTTTGTCCATTTTCACTGCCAGACACAACAACGCACCAACACACAAAAAACATATTGCATTATTGATTTATAATGGCCATTTCTTGATAGCATAATTGTGCATAGTAGAAGAAATAGCCTTTCAAGGATTGTGTTCATTAGATTAGTTGCTGCTCCAATTCATCATATAGATTAAAGAAAATCTATTTAAAAAAAAATAAAAACTTCCATGGTCTTATACCTTTTTTTTTATAGTATTTAAATTTCACATGTCTTTATTTGGATTTAATAATCTAAATGAACAGTTGTAGACCAGTATCATAATTCCTTATTGAATGTTTACATTTGTGCTGGGAAATTTGTAATGTCATCAACATTTCCGCATGTTGTGTGCATGTCTTAACACTGGAAAAATGCTTAAATGTTGTACATTTCTTATTATTTATTCTATATCATGATATGCTAAAGTGATTTGGCTTTTACATAAAAGTCAAATAATTTATTTTGCTGTCCATAATTTCCAAATGTAAAATGTATGTTTAAAAAAAAAGATCCCTCCATGTTTCTCTTTTTTTCTTTTACATTTCTTATGACACAAAGAAATTCCTGACTGAGGTGTTAAAATGAAAATGTTTATTGTCCATTTCTTTCTACATGTCCTATTTATTTCCATGACACTGGTAATGTTTTTTTTAATTTTTTTTTGTAAATACAATTTATGAGTTATCCGACCAGAGCTGTCCCGGCAGATAATGGTTTCGTTTGGGTATGGTTGTTTTTATACAACCCCTATTTGACATTGTGGCAATCTGAATGCTTCCATTTATACTTGTCACACCTGCCCATTAATGCCTTGATTCTAGTTGAAGATGCCTTTGGTCAAATTTAATGTTAATTTCTTAATATGTATTCCAATGATACTCTTTTTAATGCTTTCTAGTTTTTGGATCTCTAGTTTTGTTGAGCTATGAATCATAAATAAAAAAAACACATAGGCATTATTCCCGTTTATCGACTCTCAGGATAAGCACAAAAACAATCCCTTTAAGGATAATATAGTATAGGATTATTCATATTCAGGCTATATTTATAGATACAACACTGAAACATTGCATTTGGTTTTGCTTAGAGCAACATAATTTATTTAATTCCAAAAATAGATGCAACACAGACATCATTGCATGTTTTGGTAATTAACACATCATTCAATAAAATTACATCTTTAAAATGTATACAAAGGATATGGACATCAACACAGAAAGATAAAAACAATATTGGTTCTATGTTTTACATTTTTCTTTGTAGATTTATAAGTTACTCGTTAGAAGCTCAGGGGATATGTTATGGGTGTTCAGGTTGACAGTAAATACATGTAGTAAATATTTGCCTTCATCACATTGGGGTGACTTTAGTTATATTCTTCTTCTCATCTATATCCTGATACGGGACACCTGTGGGAAAGACAGTACCGCTTTACTTGATTGCCTGATGTAAAAATATTAAAAACGTTCATGCTAAGATTAAGAATCTTACTTGTTTCCAGGCTGATTGTGGATGCGCTATACTTTCTCTTATTCCTGTGAAAACAAAAATCAAACCCAGAAGTTAATTTTATGACATTTGGAAACATTTGACACAAAACAAAACCCCACACCACTTGTATATTTATTTAGTAAGATGGTAGAAAAATAGTGTTAGAACACCATGTGTACCCAGGAAACATGCAGTTACCTACACAAGATATTCCCAGCCCAGCTCAGTGAAAATGACAGACGAGTGACAAAACAGAGAGGCAATTAAGTGACTTTAACTCAACCTCATGCCCAATTACATTGCATCACATCACCCCCTCTATAAGCACTCAGGAAGTATTCATTACAGAATCACACACACACCAGCAGTAACCTGTCTTGTACCTTATGAAGCCTGTACACTATGTAAGGAGAATTATGTTGCTGAGTGATTCTTTTGGGGAAGTCAACTATGTAAAGTTGGGACCTGAAATGAATATGAAAACTATTTTGTTATTGCACTGCAACAAAGCTGGTTCATACTGATTCAATATGAGCAAGCTACATTGAAATGACTGCAGTGGTTCGATGGTACAGGGAATCGCTGTTATGTCAAATCTGACATGCACACACTCACACTAGTGTTGACTTACTTGGCTTTGCGTTGGCACACACACACTATTGCGATGATGATGGCAATGGCAGCTGCAGATGAGAGGACCGCGATCACAATTATCCACTTCAATTCTGCAAGGAGACAGACAAATGATATACAAAATGATGAAATATGATGATATGATGATATGATGATATACAGAGAGAGTAAATCAAGCGAGGTTTTTTTTTTTTGGTAAAATAAAACCGTACCGAGCCCTCCTGTCTCCTCGATCTTCTCGAGCTCACAGTTGTTGCCCTCGAAACCCTCTGTACAATGGCAGGTGTAGTTGTAGGTGGTGTCGACGCCCTCCTGGCAAGTCCCCCCGTTCAGACAGGGGGAAGACAAGCAGTGGCCCGCTGTGTGACGAGAAGGAATAAAAATGAGGAGATTGATTTTGCCGATGTTATTGAGTATAATAGAGTAGTGGTCTGTGATAAATGAATTTCATTGTACAAGAGATGCTGACCACACACACTCACATTTGTAGCAGTCCCGTTTGAAGTTGTAAATGGTACAGACATCGTCAGCTTGGCAAGCCTTGGGCTGACAGACAGCGCCCATAGCCGTGCACTCACAAGACTGGGCACAGTCCTCAGTCACAAACTTCTCGTTCAGCTGGATAGAGGGAGATGGGAGGGTTCATTTTCACAAAAACGTCCACAACACGAGAAAATGGCAAATTCCGAACTATTCCTTTAATCGACGACGTTAAACCAGCCTTGTGCTTATGAGTGGGACCGGAACGGTCCATTAATACGTGACCTACCATGTAGTATCGGTTGAGGAAGGTGCAGCCGCACTCGATGTACGGCACACAGCTGCTTGCGCTCATGACGAAGCCGGGCGCGCACTGGCAGCCCTCCATGCAGGCGGTGAGGTCACATTCGGAGGGCGCGGCCAGGTCAGCACAAGAGGCGGGACAGGCCGACATGCAGGGTGAGTAGCTGCTGTTGGCTGAGCAGGAGAGCACTGGGGAGGGGTTGAGAGAGAGCGTGCATGTTCAGAAAGACAATATATATACTGTATATATATATATATATATATAGTTTTAATAAAGATTTTAATCCATCTATCTATATATATTGTCTATATACTGTGTAGTTTTAGTTGAATATGTCTTTATCTAAATGTAGGTGAGAAAGCATTTATAAGGTTATATGTTTAAATTATTTGAAATGTGTGTATGTGTATATAAATGCCCAATAGGACTAGTTTTAGGTGTAGTACTGGCACCCTCCAGGAGATGTCCCCCTAGGATAGTCCGCCTGTAGGAAAATCCGCCTCTGTCTATGTCACTGTGTATTCCAGCTATTTACCACAGTCCAGCTGTTGCCTCCACTTTCCTATCTTGACCCCAGCCTCCTGGCACGCTGAGGCGTACGCCTCGTAACTGGCACAGCGCAGCCCTGCGTTGCCCTGCTCCGCGCACAGGTCGAACACACAGTCGCTGTGAGGATAGAACACACACACACGTTAC
>JAODLI010000299.1:0-12139 GCA_027575585.1 Percopsis omiscomaycus | reverse complement strand
TTTTTTTACAGTTAGTTTTTTTTTTTTTATATATATATATATATATATATATATATATATATATATAGTGAACATTCGGAGCTATTATTCACTATATCAACCACCTCCTCCCAAGCTGATTTTACATCATCTGAACTTGGTGGTTTATAAGAGGTGCCATATTTGTGCACTTGGCAACTCTGCACCTCCCGGTCTCGATTCTCGCCGTCCATTACAAAATTGGCAGTTCGCCATGACAGAGAGCATGCTGCTTTTAAAGGGAATTAAAAGAGCTGATCTGATTGGCCAGAATTGAAGACAGCCCCCTACTGATAATTTATTCATTTTAATCCAACCCTTTTACAACTGCGCCCGATTACCGCCAATGCCACATGTCCTGAAATTAGCAAAAAAGACTCACTCCACTCCATTGGCCACTCCACTTGCACCGTGAACTGCGTTTTGAACTGTGTTTTGAACTGCGTTTTGACCCGGAAACTAGGGCTCATTGTGTCTCAGGGCAGATCGGTCCCTTGTGTGTGTTGTGTGAGGACTGCATTATCCAATGTGAACTGTTTGTTTACTTGTGTGGAGGACTGTTGAACGTGTAGTTGGTTGGCTCATCTGGAGCCTGCAGTAATGAGAAATGATGGGCTTTTTATACAGTTTTTAAATTGTGGGCTGTGTAACAAATGGGGGTATATTTTCATCCTGGGACCTGCTATCTCTCTTGCAATGCAAATACACTACTTATTTTTGCATTTTACAAAACCGAGACCAAGACATAAAACTCTACTGTTTGAGGTATAGATTATTACAGTGTTTACTTAAAAGCTTTATTTGTGAGATGGAACTGGTCTGATTTTTGTTCTCATATTCTTGTATTACGTGATTTAGAACAAGCGTCTATTACATACAGTGTTGATATGATTAACAAGTTAGCTTCTAGCCCTTAGACATGCACTGCTTTCCCCCAGGAGTTATACTGGTAGAGTTTAATGATTTGAATTGTTTGGTTTGTAAGGGATACTTTATGTGGTGTTTGGGAGTTGGGATTTATTCGTTTGATATATATTATATGTGTGTTTGAGTGTGTGTGTCATCAAATGTCTTCTCTTTTAGGAATAAATGTAATAAATTGCTAGGAATGCATTCAGAGCACTAATTGGTTCAAGACATTGTCAGAATCTGTCTTCAGATACATTTTTGTGTTATAACTTTACGCCTCGCGAGATCAGAGCAGGGCATTTTAAAGTCCAAAAGAGACACATCATAGACAATATCGCAACGAGCTTTCAATGTAAACAAATATATCAGTAAATGAACAGTAGGCCATATATGCTCTTTGGTCTTGAGTAAGCGTGGCGCTGTTGTTGAGATTGTGTGGTAATTCCAACGGAGAACATATTTTCTCTAAAAGCACCAAAGGATAAAACATTTGACCTTACCCGTCTTGTGTGCTCTTTGAAGCTCCAAGTGGAGTGATGGAACGTGCATGATATTTCAGGGGCGTTTTTTAATTTTTTTTTGTAAAGCTCTTGCAAGCATCCACAGCCACATCGGGTCTCCCATTGCACCACGGTGCGCAGCATAGTTTACTGCATGGAAACATCTCTATCTGTTTAATTACCCTCCTCTGAGGCTACAACAGAGCTCAGCTGCCACCCCCACTACTCATGAATTAATGATGTGCATCTCTAGTTGTTATTAGTTTGCTGCAATGGGGAGCAAAGTCGTCGAACTTAATTTGAAATTCAGCTCCAAAAGAAAAAAATAACCTTACGGTTGTATGCATTTGCTGCCATATAAGATGTTAGTGCCAGACTGGCGGTTAAATAATGGTGATAATCATTGCAATTAATTTTAGATAACAATTAGTTGGTACTTTAGATAACAATCTGGACAGCTAAGTGGTTGCAATACATACTTGAGAGTACAAGAGCAATAGGGGATCTTGTGAAGGAGAGAATGTCTTTTTGTAACGTTGGATGGTTCCGCCATAACAGCGCCTCACCCCTCCCGGCCTCGCTGGTGTGTGCCTCATCCAGCCTCCAACACACCCCTGCTCCACACCAGAGCCTCATCAACAATTAGCAGCTGTGTGTATCTGTGGAGGGTTTATATGTTGGGAATTGTTTTAATGACATGGTCGGTTATTGGTTTTGTGTACCAGCAGGTTTGGCCGAGAGCCTAGCATTTATTAAACCCTTAGCTGAAGCTTGTAATTTCGTTCACATTCATGTTGTTCGTTTCAGTCTGCGTTTGCACTCACCACTCAAACCTGTGAAAATGTTACTGTTCATTGTAGATAATTAAGATGAATGACAAATTGTGAAATACTAGCAAAGTGTACAGATGGGGAAGAGAGTCTTGCATATCACTGTCTTTTAGAAACTGTGATATGGTTCATGCACACCTTCCTCGGTAGGTCGCCAATCATCTCAACATGCCCACTTAATAATAATAATACTAATAATACATTTTATTTTTTGGGACACTTTTCTAAACACTCAAGGACATCTTACATTGCAAATACATAGATTTAAAAGAGTTGGCTGAGATTAAGCCAACTGATAAACATACTATGGTAATAAACATTTTATCTGAGAAATATATACAAAATATACAAAATAAAATAAAACAGTCTGGTGAGAGTGGAACAAAGGGTCAAACGTCATAGGCAACCTTGAAGAGGTGGGTTTAGAGGAGCTTAGCAAACGAGGTGACCGTGGTGGCATGTCGAATGTGTATCACACACAATGTTCACAATGACCTACAAGGTAAAGGACAAGCCCCCTCACTTGGCAGGAGGATGGTGTACAATGTACAATTTAGTCATTTGGCAGACGTTTTATCAAAAAAGAACTACAGTGTGTGCAGTTATGGGGTGTAGGGGTAAGGGATATTGCTTGAGGAGGCTTACAGGTAGGCCGTGTATGTCAAGGAACCCATGACCTTTTGGCAAGATTCTTATTTGATATTGTCGCCAAACTAATCCAGAAACAGTCGTCTCCTAAAATTTTTCCTTTTACAGCAAAAGACTTCTTTAGCTGGAAAATTGGCCTGATTCAAGAAGAAATAATTAGCGCATCATCCCAACACCAAAGCCCTTCTCCTATTCAAATACCTATTATAAAACGTATTTTTATAGTCAGGCATTTGATCCGCCATAGCTAGGGGTAGCCGAAATGGTTATGCTCTAGACCCACTCTTTTCTTTGCCGCTGAGGGGGTGAGGCTGCCATCGACCTGGACACTACATTGACAACAATGGCCAGCTCTCTCCACAACCATATCTCCTGCCCCTGTGATGGAGATGCTGTTGGTGTGCAGGATGGATGGTCAATGGACCTGGCCGGATTGGGGTCCTAGACACATCCTTGTGTGGCTTCTGTCACTGGTGCATTGGACAGCTCAGTTCATATATGTGACTCTGTTTGTCTGGACACATTGTGACACATAATATTCAATGTATTTCGTTGTTGCCCACTCGGCACCTATTGCATCCTAATTGTCCAAGGAAGGGTTGGATTCCTCCCTCTGTGGTCCCTAACCCAAGGTTTTCTTTCATTTTTTTCACTCAAGCGTTTTTTAGTTAGGTTTTTAATTGCCCGATGGGAGGAAAAGGTCAAGGGGTGTTGTTGGTTTCCATGTGAAATGTGGGCCTGTGCAGCCCTTTGACTGTAATGTGATGAAGGGTTACATAAATAAACTTCACTTGACAATAGTTCATAGTTCAATCATTTAAATGGGCTAATATTTTAGATTATCTATCTGCCTTCCACTGCATTCGAATTGCAGTCTAATTGATCCTCTCCCTCTTTGATTCGTAACCTGCTGTGGTTGATTCAGTGGTTCTCTAAGGTTGTCTTTTTGGTGTTTATTTTCCAGGTGCTTGGCCAGGCTGTGGAGGCTTGAGAAACATAGCTAACTAAAAAGCAAATCAAAACTACACAGCTTGCTGCCTTGCCTAGTAATGTCGAATTGAACTCTTATTGTTTTTATTAAACGGCTTTTTACTCTAACCACCGCGTCCGAAAGACATCTGGCTTCCATTCAGTCTACGTGCTCAATATTATTTTTAACAGCAGAATGAAGTAAAATAATAATAACACAGGCCTAGGCCATATCACAAATATAGCTGGTTATTTTGTCATTATTGATGTTTTAATCAGGCTACTTGTCCGGTCGGGCAAATAAAAGTCTCTTTCACTTGCCCCCTCAAAAATCCACTTGTCCCAGACTAGCGTTAATGTCGAGCCCTGCCAGGGTTGATATACTGCTGAGTAGACTGATGGTAGACGTGCGATTAGGAGCAGGTGTGTAGGATAAATGTTAATCAGGAGCCGGGAAGAGAGGAAATGGTGCCACACCCACCACACAGAGAAACACACACACACACACAGACAGACAGGGAAAAACAGGAAACACTGGGAAAAAGAGAAACACAAGGAAAACACAGAGGTCGAGGCCGTAAGACTAGTCTGTTCTGCCCCCATGGTGTACCTTGGTTCAGCATCACTCTTCACCAAGTTGTAAAAAACTACTGTGAGGCCAGTGATATTCCTGGAAATCTCTGCCAAGAGATTCCTGGGATTCCTGGAAAAAGATTTACTATGAGCCAGTTTATTAAAGCAGCTCCAAAACAACATTGAAATGCTACTGACAAGAAATGTCTTGATATCCTATATGTACAGGATATTGTCAGATCATGGCTGTGTGTAAATGTAAGCATCTTCGTCTCAGTAACTCGATCATTCTCTTTTAAAATACAGTATATATGACAGTAACATTTCTTTCAAAATTAAATGAACCCAAATGAACACGAGAAAAACAGATATTTTCTTAAGAACGTTTAACAAAATTCCTGTTGTTGATACATAGACATATGTGAATATCTGAATAATTAACAAAAATATGTGATATGGCAAATGCTCAATGCCTTATTTTACAAACCCTCAGCATTTAGTTAACACTACAAATGCCAGAGGTCGATGTATACCTAAAACCACTAATGGATAAAACGTACCCATGCGCCTGGGTAACGCATTTCTAGTACAATAAATGTACTCTGTCATTGTATTAAGGCATTGTCTTCACAAATGAATGTCTCAAGTCATAGAATGAGTTTATGTTATAATTTAAGTATCTAACACTAATCGCTAATAATCAACCATGCCATGGTTGATTGACATGACAAAGTCAAGCGCACAATTTCAAATAATCGATAATAATAATCGAATCATTTAGGCTTTTCAAAAATGTGTGAGCTTTTTTTATTCAGAACATCATATCGCCTAAAAACAATAAACACTAAGTGACAAAAAAACTTCACCATGCAGGTCATTCTCCTCTGCTCTTCTGTACAAGCAAGGGGCATTTTTTTGGTGGATGAGTTTAGCATTGTAGTGAATGGACCGGACACAAAAGAGCACCGCTCTGACCCTCTTGTGTGACGAAGTGTGATGAGAGTGCAGCGTTTTCTGTAGCGAGGCGCCTCAAACTGCATACCCTCTAGGTTGCCACAACTGTAGCCAACCTGTTTTTGTGTGCACAGCCTGAGGGTACTGTTTATATTTAACTATTTATCATCAACCTGCCCAGTGTATCTGAAGTTACTGCTCTTCCCCAGTGCTTTTGATGAGCTTCCCTTTATGCGTTTAAAGCTGTAAAATAAAATCTGAATCTTCTTGTACATTGATGTGGTGTTTTCCTTGAATCAGTGCCCAGGTAAATTGGTCCAGATAATAACCGGTATGGGGCGGGGTGTAGGCTGTGAAGTTTCATGAAGATCGGCCATTTACACTGACAAATATTGACTGCTGAAATTGGATTGACTGGATCGGCAAAGTATAAGTGTACCAAATTGTACGAAATTTGGTTCCAAAAATGTTGTCGGCTTAGGGATCATGTGTATTACGTTTGGTTATATTTGAACCTTTACATAAGAACTTATTAGCTGTAGAGTGCCACACCCTGAACTTTGATTGCTGCATAACTTTGAAACAACTTCAGAAATCAGATAAAGTAACTTTAGTCAGCATAGTCTGTAGATGACACACACCAAATTTCACAAGTATCAGATGAACGACTTAGTATCTGGAAATAACGAGATACTATCTTGAAATAACAACATAGTAGCTTGAAATAATGGGATATTATCTTGAAATAATGACTTAGTATCTTGAAATAGCAAGATATTATCTTGAAATAGCAATATACTATCTTGAAATAGCAAGATATTATCTTGAAATAGCAAGATATTATCTTGAAATAACGAGATACTACCTTGAAATAACAACTTAGTATCTTGAAATAACGAGAGTTTTTCAATTTCTTTTCTCATGCGGTTCAGGTCTTCCGTAATTCTGCTATTGCACAAACTCAGCAAGCAGATGCATGGCATGTTACTGTAGCTGTGGACCAACTATTTGTACAATTGACCATAAAGGTGCATTGCCTATTGAATTAAGATGGCTCTATGGCCTAGTAATGCTTGATGGCACAACATACAGTAATAAGGATTTTGTTACTTTACATACTGTGCTAAACCTAATTTAGTAAGAGGTAAGGGGTAAGGGTCAAGCATGGGTAGAGAGCAGCCTAAAATCAGGGATCTCATTCTTAAAAATGTTCTTCAATGTCATCTTTAACATGGTTTATATAATGGGCTGTGCTGCTACTCATGGTTCAAGCCAACATTCTACAACCGTCATTCTACAATCAGAAATGCACTCTGAGAAGAATGCATATGAAAGTGCTTTGCTTATTATTGTGGTCTCCTGAAAGGTCTTCGGATACTTTTGATGGCCCACAAAAACATACGCCCCATCGTATGTATGAGCCCACATTTCCCATGAATAAATGAAAACATATTATTAGTTTGTTGTGTTTAGATAAGTATTGAGACAGGCATAATTGATCAGGGACAACAATTTTACATCTACTTAAATTTACTCAAATAACAAGAATGCATCCAACATCCATCTGAATGGAATGGAATAACTTTCACTTCAAATGTCTTTCAAATATACTAAACATGTCTGTGGCACACACTCACTGTCCACACGGGTTGTTGGGTTATCCGTGTGTTTGCACGGCTTTATTCATACAATTTACTGCCCGGTATATATGTAGTAGGTACAGGATTTACGCCCCCACCCCCACAATGTCAAATACATTTGAAATATGAACATCCCTGGCCCAAGTGTCTTTGTGACTCTTGATTATATAAATCTTCATACATCTTAATCTACAATTTATAATATTGTGTGTCCCCTTTTATAAGCAACCATGCAAGTAGGTGTAGCCTTCTCTGAGTGGAATTCTACTTTGTACAATACATTGTTACTTTCTCATAAACCTGTAGAACAAGGACACATTCACATAGGACATCTCTAACAAACATGACCTTTATCAAAGGGATCCACCAGGCCTAGTCCTGCAGAGCACAGCCGTGTATTCCCCGTGTGAAATGATAAGTAGATTAAAAGTAAAGGTCAGGCCCAATATACGTGCTGCATACTTGCCTCTTGTCATGATGATGACTTGTACATTAACTCCCTACAGTCTAGACTGCTGAGGAAGAATTCTATCGATTGGAAGAATTGCAGGGAATCGCTGTTTCACAGCACATTTCACTGCATCATCATTGCCTGAAGGCATCATATTGAAAATGGAGAACTAGTACAGTACAGGGGCAAGATAAGGGAATTGTAGACAGGTGAAGCGAGTATAATGACTTTGCCTTTGACATACAGCAGAGACGGGAGCGCGTCAGGACCTGGTAACAGCATTCTGATGCTATGATCCCTTGTTATAGGGTATTGATCTGATAGGTGCGTTCCTATTTCAGAGCGTACCTGAGGGCTGTTATGTGTTTTCTCATTAGCTCTCCGTTGAGGCCAATGAAAATGCTACTTTGTTTTTATTGTACATTAAGTGGCGATAAAAAGTACAGTATTAAACTACTATTATTACTTTCAAACTTGTATTATTTATTAATACAAATATTGAATGCTTGAATGAGCTAGCACCTTTTTCCACTTGATACCAATGAGAAATAGATATGTCATTAAAGTTGTTAGAGCCGAATGTGTTTATTATGCATCTGTCTTATTAGACTTCATCACAGGACTCCCAGAATCCAGAGGTAACACAGTCATTCTGGTTATTGTTGATTGATTCTCCAAGGCTAATCTTTTTATCCCTTTGCAGAAAGTCTCCTCAGCAAAGGAGATGGCCAACATTGTGGTTGAGGAGGTGGTACGGTATCACGGGTGCCTGCTGATGAGTCTGAGAACTGAGTGTCGGACCTCAGTTCTCAGCATGTTTTTGGAAGGCATTCTGTCTTTTTAATACTTCTATGAGTCACCTGCAATCAAATGGACAGACAAATGACAAATGTGTCATTGTGGAGTCAGAACCTGGTGTGGGCGGAGTTAGCACACAACCAGTTGGTCAGCTTATCGACTGGTATGTCTCCATTTGAGGTTCAGTGTGGATTCTAGCCTCCACTCCTTCCTGATCCGCAGGTGGCAGCGGCTGTGCCATCAGCAGAGGCAGCAGTTGCTTGGTGCAGGCGTGTCTGTAGAAAAGCCTGTGAGACCCTGAGAAAAACCACATCACCAGCAACAGGCCAACAGGAGACGACAGCTGGGACCATCATTCCAAGTAGGACAGAAAGTTTGGCTGTCGACCAAGAACTTACCATTGCGAGTCCAAGAAATACACCGGCCAGCTCATTGGGCCATTCCGGATAATATGACATGTTAACCCAATGGCCTACCAGTTGGCCCTGCCCATATGTCTCCGGGTGAGTCCAGTTTTCCACACTTTGCTATTAAAGGGAGTGTACACCTCCACATTCTCTCCTCCGGCGTCTCACCCTCATTTTCCCGTGAGGTGTCAGGTGGTCCAGTGTGTGCGGTTCGAAGACTGTTGGACTCTCGTCATGTGGGTCGAGGCTTGCAATACCTGGTGGACTGGGAGGGTTACGGAGTCAGCCATGGGGGGGAGGGTACTGTCATCTAGGCTGCTTGGCAGCACTCCAACCACCAGAGGGCCCACACCAACACCTGAGACGCCTAGCTAGTTACACACCTGTGGTGTGTTGACTAATCGGCACCAATGATTTTTAAGCATTGTCTTACCCGTGCTCATGACACCGAAACCCTTTAGATAAGTGCTCGCTGATTGCCTCTGTGTTTTTTCCAGTGATTTGTGGAACGTTTGCTTTCACTGGTTCTTTTTGCCTTTTGTGGAAGATTGGTTTATTTTTTGGTACATTTTGATTGATTACCATGCCTTTTGGAATTATTTGTGTTGTTGGAGACCTTTGGATTTTTGTACCTTAGTGGATTTTGAACTTTGTTTTCTAAACACATTGTTAATACTGTGAACTGCACGTCCTTTAGTTCTATGTTTGACGGCTTACTAGCCACCTTTGTTTGAAACCCTCTACCTTATTTTGAGTAAAGAACTATTTTCCCTTTTAACTCCGGTGTGGTGTTCTTTCTGCAATTGTGCTCTTCCTACTGACCTGGTACCTTGTGATAGATTTTGAATGTGTCTATACACTGTGAAACTGAGAATAGAACTTGACAGATACGGTCTGCCAGAAAGAACCCACCTGTATGTGCATAATCCTTGTTACAGCAATATTCAAATACCCACTGGAGAACTTTTAACATATGTGCTATAAATATGTTGTGGAATGGCAGGAATTTAGTTCCAAGGGAGCAGTAGACAATATATTTTTTTAGGAAATAGGGCCCTGACTCTGGTCTTAAACATAAGGAAGGCTTAAAGGCCAACAGTATCACATTTAAAAGCCAACAGTATCACATTTAAAGGCCAACAGTATCACATTTCTACATGTGGTAGAATAGTGGTAGACAAGATCAAGTTTTAGCAATAAACAATATTAGCGGATTTCAGCTTTATGGGCCTGAGCTTTGGTCATTTGGTCAAATTGAGGTCCAAGTATTTTACAGTAACTGTAAAATCTGCAATTGTTTAAAGCTAATTGTGTAGTGCTGCAATAATTAATAGGATAGTTGTTTGGGAGACCCAAACAACAATGAAAAAACACTGGCAGTAAGGCATTTATCACCCAATAAAAAGCCTATGCACTAACCCTTGTGACCATGCAAACAAAATGTGGCTTTTTAATTCTAATTTCAAAAACACACCGCATTTAAAGTGTGTGATCAGATGAAGCAAGAACTGGTTATAAAATTAATTAAGGGAATTCAGCTGGAAAATGAGAGTGCTGTGCTTTCAGTAGGAGTAGAAGCTGTTATATTTGTCGTTTTGTTATATTATGAGAATGTGAATACTCTCACTTTGCACAGATCAAAGTGCCAGAGTTTATGCTCCAAAAGTTTGAGCTCCAAAAAATTAAAAAGTCACCAACACTGAATGTACTTATTTAGTAATACAGCATTTACACCATTCCCACCCACCAGGCTCAATTTATTGGACACAGTAAGCATCCTTATTCCAAACGGATCCTGGTCCATGCCAACTCCAATAGCTTGTACAGTTGTGTTGAGTTGGCTTGTTCCATTACATTTCACAGATGTTCAACTGGATCAAGATCTGATGACTGGGCAAGCGGCAGTATTGAGCTGAATTGATCATCGCATCCATGGCACCCTTCCTGGTCATTCCTAGCTGTGTGCCATGGGGCATTATCCTGCTGAAAAAAATCCATTCTTACGTGGATACTTAGAAAATGATGTTCAGCTCTCTTGTGGAATTTAAATGTTGCTTCACTTTTATCAACGGCCCAATGTGTGCCCTTTGATATCTGCCAGAAATGTGTACCTGAGTGAATGAAAACCTGAGTTTTCAACCAAATGTATATCAGAATTACAGATGGCATCAGCTAATTGCACGTTGATGAGCATGAAACAATGCTTGGCTCATTACCAAACACCACTTCCACAGCTTGGAGCTAGTCTGATAAAAATTTGTGTAGGTGGAATTGTGCCTTTCCCAACTTGGTTTAGATACCATCTAAATGTGTGATTAAGCTTAAAATTGCATATAGTATTATATTCAAGGAACATTAATTCATCAACTTTGTGCATAGCAAACTATATTAATCGTGATGCATAGATAATATTAAATTCATTCCAATGTCAAATCCATATAAGCCATATTTCATAATGACTATGGAAGAAATCTAAAAACCTAAAGTGACAGTTGGCAAAACAGTTTGGGCTGCCAGCTGTGGGAGTTTCTCTCATGTTGCCAAGATAAAGAGGCCCAAACAGAAAACAATGGTGAACATTTTGGGAAACATAATGTGAAAATAATAATATATGGATGAACTATTATGCAATATATCTGTTATAATAATAATAATAATAATAATAATAATAATGATGGTGATGATAGTATTTTTTTTAAATGATGTTGCAAATGGCACTGAGATAGATCAAATCTTAATTATCAGGAGAAGAAGAAGTCATCCATTATTCAAATCTCGGCAATGGCCGATCTGGTTCGTTTAGAAGACCTAAGGAAGACCCTCCCGCGCCCCTAAGACGCGGGAGGGTTTTTCAGGACGGCAGGGATCTCTTTATGGAGAGTGACAAGTGGCTATTCAGTCGCATGCCACAATTTGGAGCTTCAGTTGAGGTTTTTTGGCCACCGGGACCTTTCAGTACAAGATGGAGGATAGGTTCGGTATCTCACAGTCAACGAACTATGCCAGCAGTACCAGCTGAGAGCCATGGCCAGCACAGCCCCAACTGGGGGCTATGCAAAGGAGACAGGACCTCATCCGTTGCTTTTAAAGGGTAAAAGGTTATTTGTTAAATGTTTTTACAAAGGGTTAAAGGGTTATTCAGTAGAAACAAGACAATCCAAAACGTCAGTTTTATTTGCGTTGGCACTTTTCAGGCGGCTAATTTGTACCATTTGGGTTGACTGGAGATGTTCATTTTGAGATGTTAACATCTTTGAGATGTTAATGCTTCATCTCTAGGTCGGAGAAGTTTTTGCCGTGTTACGTTTAGCCATGTCGTAAATTCTAGGGACGAGGCCTCTAAACCGAGAATATTTAGGGTCGTGATATTTACATTTACAGCATTTAGCAGACGCTTTTATCCAAAGCGACTTACAATTAGTACATTTGTCAACAGTTGAAC
>JAODLI010000298.1:0-12141 GCA_027575585.1 Percopsis omiscomaycus | reverse complement strand
ATCTGCTGGACAATCAATTTATTAAAAGGATTTGTGGTTGAAATAATCTATATAAAATAATTTATATGTATCTCACTGAGATAGTCAGTTCACTAAAAACAATGAAAATCACACCCTGCAGTGTTGTCCTAAATCTAATTTGCCTAGCAAGTACAGAAGCTAATCTCTCTCTACCTTGAAAAACTTGTCGATCTTAGCCAGGTTTATTCTCTTCTTGGCGTCCAGTTTGTAGATGTTACTATTGTTTCCATCCATCAAGTACAAGCCGAAGCCCATTACCTAGGAAATAAGACAGTGTTTATGTGCAGTGGGCCCACAGACTGACTCACGGCAAAGTGTTTGATGAGCAGCATCAAAGGAAGTGATTTTAGCAGACTCCCTGTTACACAAACAATATTTTCTATATAAGGATTACCTTAAGTAGCGTGTGTTTCTCATTGGGGGTGAGATACATCTTGTTCTCGTAGTAATCAACACACAGGTTGACAATGTCAGCCAACAATTCATCATATCCGCTAATCACCTCCAGCTGCTGCTGCAACGACTGGAACAGAGAGAGAGTTGTCATTATTAAGGTAGAGAATGTGGCTTATATAAAAAGGAGCTTCTCTTTTCAATATTTCTCAGATTTTAGATTAATTTCTAAAAAACAAAAGAAAAAAAAGAAAAGAAGACATCTTAGCTCAACAACTATATACAACATCCTCTGTTTAAACCACCTAAAACACTTTTCCACCATAATTTTCTCACGTTGGAATAGGGTCCCTTAAAATTTTAAATGTATATAGGTGACACCAGACAAACCTGAGTGATTTTGTTGTGGTTGGCCAGGAACATGGACAAGTTCTGAGACTCCTGAATGGACGAGGGTTCAGACATCTTCCTCAGGAACTGTGCTGCTCTGGAGGGAGGAGAAACATGAAAGAGCAGTGTCAGTGAATTAGCTAATAATTCATATGCACAGGGAGTATTCATTCACCAACGGACTGGGCGAGAACAGGCAAAACCAGGCTAAAGAAAAGTTGAATAATATTGCCATCTACTGGTGATTACCTTTTGTAGGCAGAGTGGTCGTTCTTGACACTACACTTCATATTCTTAAGCTCATCCAGCACTGCAAACATGTTGATGAACTTTCCCAGGGTTAGCAAGTAGGCCTCTGACACAAAGTCTTTCCTGCGCTCTGCGTGACAAAGACGACGCACCTCCCCACAGAAACGGTCAGTTGCTGTACGCTACGAGAGAGAGAGGACATAAGAAAAGGTATAAAAAAGCTAAAAAAATATTGGAATACAATTACATGGGTGAAAATACGCAGGACCTTACCTGGAAGTACATGAAATTCATCAGCTTGGTGACTTCAGGTTCCAGGACCTCCACTGTCTTCTCATAGATCTCAACTCTGTTGGGCTGTTCGTTGCACTTGACCTGACAGCAGGAGAGCGCAAAGAAGGAAATGACCTCTTTAGGCTACTTTAATTACTGTATGCTACAAGAGGTGAGAGCAAATGTTTCACTTGGTCAACAGTTTTTAGAGGTAAATGGAATAAAGGTAGATAGCTAGGCAGTTTAAGTAGATATCTATTTGGTGTGGTTAATGGACTATTTATAGAGTGTGACATGAAGTGCGTTTACGTGCGTTACCTCTGCAGTATATTGCGATTTACAAAGGGAATCTTGTGTGGACAAGTAGGCATGGTATATACAGTATATTTGGAGTGCGCACTTCCCTTTACTCTCCTTACAGGACTTGTTTTGTGACTATAAGTAAATAAGGCTTCTGGGCTTTCTCGAGAGTCCAGGCATTCATTTTTCAAAATTGTTTGTGTTCGTTACCTGGGGTATAGCACGGGAACAACTTCTCCATGTGTAGAGCATCACAGCATACTCCTGCCCCTCCTCCAGCATCTCGTTCTAATTGAGGGGAGAAATGCATTGTGGTTAATCACAACTGTAACACAATGTAGCATATGCATATGCGCATATATATATACACATACATACATAAATATACTGCATATTTACAGTACATTGAGTGCCGTTTGCCCTCATGTTTATTGTAGTTTGTGTGTGTCTATATGCAGTATTGATTTTTTTTCTCTATACTGTAATTAATTATTATTGATGTGTTTTCAAATGTATTTTCTGTGTCTATATATTGATGAAAATGCTGCGCAAAGCAAACCATAACATGCTGATTTCAGGATGAAATGTTTCGTTTGGTCACTGTATTTAATGACACTAATTTATTGCTCCCCCCTCCAATCACCATTTGGTTCTATTACATCATAAAACCATAGCAACATATCTAGGACACTAATCAAAGGATTTCCTGGTGAAACTGTTTCACAATGTTCAGTGATATAATGTAGCTCTCGTCCACAGCACCCAGTGGAAATCTACTGAAGGGTTCACTAAAGGGCATCACTTTAAATACAATTTGCATAGTCAGTCCACACATAAATGTACAAAAACAAGATAATCAAAGAATCTTCCAAACAGCATAAAAATACAGAACATCTATACAGTTCATGCATGCGTGCAAATAACCACTAAGAAAACCTGTTATCACCAGTGTTCTGACGGGAACACAGCCATGCTTCAGTGCCTTCAAAACAACCCCGTGTGAATACAAAGTGCTGTTTGAGTCAGACCCCAACCTCTAAAACTCCAATTACCTCTAACTAATTAGACACAGAGTACTTCTATTCATAATAGAAACCACTCAAAAGGCAGATATTTGTCCCTGCACCATTAAGGACCATGCATTCCTGTTTGATGGACAAAGAGAAATGCATTGATGGGGAAGTAGCCTATATTTACTAAGACCCTATTCTTACAATCCTTAGTTCCTGTTCTGGGTGTTGATTTGGCTGCCATATCCTTAACAAGGTTACAGCAAGAACATACTGGCCAATTAAAAGGCTTTTTATTTTCATGGTAATGAGGGTAAGTTAAACGTCCTTCTACTTTACCATGCTGGAATGGACGGTGGCCTGCTCAATGTATCTGGCGATGCCGGTGACGAAAGCATTACGGTCCTCGAAGTTAGTGTTGAAATTAGGCTGAGGGGACAGAGAGAAGACAAAACAAGATCAAGAGACTGTTACCCCTCTGATTAGAGTTTAAGGAAAAAGGTCAACAGAAATGTATTGTTTTTCTATTTATTCCCCAAACCATCCCTTGGGCTTCACTGTTTCTGAAAAACACACTTCTAATACATCTATGACACTTGTCGAAGCATTTCCTGGGAACGTGTTCTCACAAAATGTGTTACCTCCTGTGAGTTGACAAACAGTGGAACCCAATAGACCTGCCCCATAGAACATAGTCCCATAGAACATAGTCCCATAGAACATAGTCCCATAGAACATAGTCCCATAGAACATAGCCCCATAGAACATAGCCCCATAGAACATAGCCCCATAGAACATAGCCCCATAGAACATAGTCCCATAGAACATAGTCCCATAGAACGTTCCTAGCGCCAGCTCTCACTTGGTATATTAGCGAGGCGGGGAGCGGTTCGATGCAAGGCTGCTGGTCTGGCAGAGGCAGCTCCTCCAGCAGGTCCACATTCGAGAGGGCATCCTCTAAAGTCACAGTGGACGCCATCCTGCTGATAGGTTGAGAAAAAAATATCACAACCGTTAGCCCGCTAACCACTAACAGTGCTTAGTACCGCAAGACGCTACACCTGTGTGGACTTTCGTGCAACACCACATAATAATCCATTGTTTCTGTGAGTTCTTGTACAAAGTAAATGCTGAGACGTTTTATGCCTTAATTACACACCTCAAATGTTTTTGTAATAACTCTTTGATTAATACCACAACACATTTGTATATTTCCCTGTTACTGAGACCCTAATGGTAAAATTTAGTACTGCGCTTCTGCTATGTGAGCCTGAGTCTTAAAAATGTTTACATCACGTTTTGCCTGGAAAGGATTTGCATGAGACAGAAAACAGTATGGATTTTTCATTTTAGTAATACATTTTTTTGACTGTATCCAAAACCAGTAAATATATAAGCTTTATTACACATTTAGGGGTTGTTAAAATGCAATTAATACCACCACCCTCTTGCATAACATAACATAACCCGAGAGAAGCCTGCATACTGTAAATCAAAAGGTAAGGTCCACTATGTTGTGCAGCCCTGCTAACCATGTGTCTTTTGGTATCCATTCTACATTACTGCTGATTAGGGAATCTCATTGATATAGAACAATCCAAAAGCACATTGCAGTCAGAATCGACAGAAGGTCAAACAATCCACAGCTTCTCTGACCAGTGAGACAAAGGACTGTGGGTGTCAACGTGTCATGCTCTATAGAAGAGAGGCACAACACAGGATAAGGAGAAACTTCGCCGGTAACTGTGGGAAGTAGACTGGTCAATAATTTTTTTTTAAAAAGCTGCCATTTTGTGGCTGAAGCTTTTGAAGTGTGACATTCATTTGGAGTACATGAAGAACATCCAACTTTATGAATAAGCCTTTATAAATACATAAATAAGATGTGCGAGGTGCTAAGCTTTAGTATTTGTTTAAAATAAAATATATTACTTTCTCTCAAAATAAGCTTAATATTAAGCGCACAAGAATGCCTGTCTGGGCTGGACTGATGATTAAGCGTAGCGAGTAGACAGTTGTGATTCTTTCTATTGTGTTTTCTTCATTTACTTTTAGAGATTTTAACTGAACCATACAGAAAGTGGACAGGAGCAGCTGTTAACAAGGTATATAGGGCACACACGCAAACAAAGTGCAGGTGTTCTTTTGAGATGGAAAACTAAACAGAATGTATCTGGAGGTTTCTGGCAGTTACATTACAAAAATAAGTAACCGTACCAGCCAAGAATACTTTAATCTAAGCCGATTAGAGAATTCGAGGGCACACTCGACTCGAGGGGAGTGATAGTAAGAGATTAACGTTAACATTATTCTATATTCCCAGAGCCTTAAACTCTTTATAGTAGCAGTATCAGTATATCTATCCTATAATCTTTTCAAATTAGAGCATTTGAATTCAAATTTGAATTAATTTGGTCATTGAAGCTCTGTTGTGAAGGAACACACACGCAAGACAGGTGGTAGATGTGGTAACCTCCGGTTGTGTACAGATTTTTGCAAGTGTATGATTTATAAAAATCATTTAAAATTAAATTGCCTACTTAAGTTTTTATCTGTTCCGTTTTGTGTTCACCTAATTTTCATGTGAAATCACAACTTTTGAAATTTGCAGTCTACTGGATAAAATTAAGCTGCGTACAGTGTTGTGAGGTTATCAGTGCAAAATTCTAAAGGAATAAAACAAAAGGCAAATGCAAAAATAAATGTTCAATATTATTTTTATCTGATTTCTGAAATAAGCAGCTTAACCGACAACATGACCATGACCTATGCAACAACAGAAACGGGGAAGTATGTCTCAGAAACAGCTTGACTGGATATAATTGGGTACCAAAAAACAAACACTGAACTCATAACTTATAACTAATGTTTAAATATCATTTCAGACATCAAATGGTCATAACCAACAAAATCAAACAGTATCAAAAAGCTGCATAACACCAAGTGTTATGGCTTCTGTTTTATGTGGGCCTGCTGTGTCTCTGAAGATTACTTACAAAATTAAATAAGGAACCCCAATTCTTCCCCTAGCATAGTTCCTCTTATGACTGAAAGAGAAAGAAGAAAATCCATGCCTCACAATCTCGTATGACATTTATGAACTGCGCTCCAACTAAATATTGTAGCACCAGCCCCATTCTTAAAGCGTAAAGAGCTTAAAGCAGCTCCAAGAAGGTAACCTATAAGTGTGCCAAGTACAGTGCATTTGTAAAGACACCACATTGCAGCAGAAGGCCATTTGGACTTAAAGAGTGTTACTTTGCTCTGCACTGCACGCCTTGTTTTGTCTGCAGGCTGTCAAATGCCTCTAAACCAGTAACCTCGTCCTTATACTGTCCGTTGATGGCTGCTCCATCTGCGGAGGTTAGACACCTGGATGTCATTCTATACGACACTCTCTCCTCGAGCCACAAATCAAGTGTCACCAAATCTGCCTTCTTTCACCTCCGCAACATTTCCAGACTCAGCCCATCCCTCACAGACCCTATAGCCAAGACTCTCATACATGCTTAATATCATCTAGTCACTACTGCAATGGCATCATTTCGGGGTGCCCTGGACAGGCTCCACTATGTCCAAAACTCAGCTGCCAGGGTCCTCACCTGCACCAGACCCTGGGGACACATAAGACCTACACAGCGCCACCTTCACTGGCTGCCAGTTAAGATCCAGATTCACTACAAGATGCTCTTCACCTACAAGACCCACCATGGCCTTGCCCCATCATTACTCTTCAACCTCCTCCACCTCCAGCAACGTGCCGCTCAGACTCCATCACCACCTTCAAACAGACTCGAAACCTAGCATGCTCCTCAGTCAGCTCTAGTTAACTTATGTTGTTTTATTTATATATTTTATATATAGTTTCATACTTTTTTGTTACGACACTTAATCGTATGGTCTATTTTATTCAAATTTGTATTATTATTATGACATTTTTTATTATTACGATTTCCTTAAATTATTATTCTTATTGTACAGTGTCCTTGGGTTTCTTGAAAGGCGCTTTTAAATCCCATATATCATTATTATTTTTATCTGGAATTTACTTCTAACATGTCTACATGTAGTATATTCAAGTTGCTCATGTTTGTAGAACCAAAATAATTGTACTAATATATTTACATATTGGATTCAAATCTAAATGTACCTTAAATGAAATTCTAAAACAACAAACTGGAGTAACTTGAGAATACATACTACCAGTAGAGACTTTAACTCACTTTGTAGACACGTTAGAAGCATGTTTTTGAGAAACAACGGAATGGCAGAAAAATAAAATTGCAAGAAGCTGGTCCAGTGCCTACCGCCAATGAAGGGTTGTCTCAAAAACATAATAGTATGTAAATATGATATTCTTAAGAATTATACCAGGCTCCTTTTTTGTTACCGTTTCATGTTCGGTTTAAACCTGCTTCATATTTTATATGAGAATTGGATTGGGAAAGAATGGAAGTGAATAGAGAGTGACGGTGAGAGTGTCTGTGTGTATATATGTGTATATATACATACACACACACACACACACACACACACACACACACACACAGGGAAAATATACAGCTAATTGTTCTACAGAACTTAAATACAAATGTTCAATTCAATTAGGTTCTCCATTATTGCGTTTTTCACTTATTAGGTCAAGCAACAAGTCCTCAAAACAGAGTAACAGGGAGAGAAAGATTCCAGTGTTAATCTTTAAATAGCCGTAATCTTCTCTGCAGACTTAAAGTAGAATCAAGGTGCATCCCAAAACAAAAACAATCCTTTCTTCAAAGTTTGTTACAACATGGCACATTTTATTTGTGTATAGGCTACAGTTTCTTTTCAAGTGCTGCAATTTCTGTGATGCATACTGTGTTTTGAAGTGTGACAAAGATTTAATCAGATCTAACTGTTTTAATGTTATATTTTTGTAATAGGCAGATTTACAATATCCTCCAGTTTATTTATGCTATAGTGATGGTGAAGGGATTATAGTCCAAACAATTCAACTGTATTGCTTCCTATGCGAGGTGAAAGCAGCTTAAGGGAACAGTCGGATTCCTGAGAGCTTCTGTGCTTCAGCGTTTCCTACTACATTGCTCTTTGCTGTAGCCTGGGATTAGTCACTATTCGGGCCTTTGAGTCGGACAAATATCTTGGCGTTGTAAACAGCTCTGTTCTCAAAAAAGCTTACATTTAGAAATACGTACAAAAGAAAATTCCAGTTTCATGTCAATGAAATGAAAATATAACAAGAAAATTAAGGCAACACCCAAAGAAACATCACACAACTTTTCCTATGTTAGTTGGAGCACAGGGCTTCAAAGCAACTTCGTAAGCAATGCAGTCTACTCACCCGGAGTTTTATTCCAGAGAGATTTAGAAGGTTTATAGACCTAGTGCTCCATTAATGACCAATACTCGAAATGTGGACCCCACTGGCAATTTGGAATAAGGTTTTGAAGTTTTCTATCCAGGTATTTTTTATGTCGCGCAAAGGAATCTTCCTGTGGTCGATATTATCATGGGCGGGCACGCAGGCGAGCGAGCAGAGAAGTTGAGCAGGGAGTTCCTGTCCCAGACTGAAACAGGGACATTCAACAGGAAACTGCTCATGGCTTGCGATGCAGACCTTCTCCGCGAGGGGCGTTGGGATAAAAGTAAAATCGAAGGAATATACAGTAGGAAACGTAAGAGGATCAGAGAGCGCTCCTAATAAATATGAAATATATTGAATAAAAGACACACCCTCTTTAATATCAAGTTAGCCTCGTTGGACCATGCTGATCTCGCGAGGTCTACTCGGGCGTCTTGCCCATCCATGGTCTTGCCCATGCTCTTACCAGGCTACAATAAATAAATAACCAGTCACAATGAATACCAGTCAAAATAAATAACTTAATCTTTTTTTTAACAAGGTTTAGTTAAATTTAAACACGTAAACTTATAACATTTGTGCAAAACAATGTGCTGCTAACGAATCTTATGAGTATATTTTTATAGGGCATTCAAATTAGAATAATGTAATAATACCTGAGTGAATTTTCATTTATCATAATTAGTCATAATCATTTATTAGTTAGATCCTATTATGTTGTGAAATGCCATAATAGAAATAGAAATAATAGAAAAGTAATTTAAGACATTCCAACAAAAGCAATATTTAATGTGAATGCTAAATGTTCTGCCAGATAGCAGACAAATCTTATTAAAACAGAGTTTTTAGATGAAAATTGTTGAATTTGATGAGTTGGTAGTGTAATTTAAAAGTCTAGTTTACATAACAAGTCTAGTGTACAGAAACAAATATTATTTATTATGAACATGTACACAGTCACAATACACCTTATGTAATACACATTATAAACAGTAATTACACATTAATTACAAGCTGCTATGTGTAGCTGTGTATTTTTAGGACAACTATGACTTAAGTCCTCAAATGATAAATTCACAACTCGTTGAATTGTAACAGGAATGACACAACAGCATTCACTTCCTGCTGAAGTTGCTATTCACATGAATGTGGCTGCAGTCTTTTTCTGACACAGGGCATTAAGAGATAGTATCAATGGTCTCAATTGCATGCAAACAGCAGAGAAAATGGACAAGACATTTTAATAGTTTATCAAGCCCAAACATCTGTACGCAGGTCTGCGCTCAGCACTGCTCAAATCCAGCCATCAGAGACAGGGCAAGGCTCTCCACTAGAATTAGAATAGAACAGAAACGTTTATTTAATGGAACTTGTTTTTAGTTCATGCTTGTTTTCCCCCAGGCAATACAAATGGGAGAAAGCACTGAATTAATGGTTTAAAGAACCCATATGTTTTGCAAACTAGCAGGGCTATACTTACAATGAGGAAATGAACCGCGGCACACAGCCTTATTCAGAATAGTCACAAGGAACATGTGACAGTTTTTAAAGTCTGACTCCATCTTATCAATGGACTCAATCCTGTAATGGAACAAACACACAGACTTTGGTTTAAAAACATACAAAAATAAGAGACAGTGATTAGCTTTCAGTAGTCGAGCTAGCATGAAGAAGGAAATTAAGACAAAGCTGGCCGCCGTCTCTATGTAAAGGAAATTATTTGAGGAAAAATTACATTGGCCATGTTCATCGCAGTGATGAGTTATAACAACTAAAGAAGCAGTACAGCTTTGCAACTTGTTTTATTGTTGTTTCCCCAACCATACTGGCTATAACTGTTGCTTGAGAAATCAGTAGTTAAATATAAAAATCACATAGGCCTTATCCTTTAATGAAAACACTCACTTCCATGCTCCAAATCCAGCTTGCCATCTATCAGAGAAGATGAGGACGAGATTGAGAACCTTCATTATCGCCTCTTTGACAAAACTGACCTGCAAAAACATCACAGCATTGAAGATGAACATAAATGTTGCATAAAATATCCATCTAGCTTCATTTGAACTATGGCTACACAATTTCATGGGATCATTTCATTTCAAGAATAATAAATAATAATAATACATTTAATTTATAATGCACTTTTCATCATAGATCTCAAAGTGCTACAGATTAGAAATAAAAACAAATAGAAAACCAAAAAGATAAGTAGTTTAAAATTCAACAATAAAAATTAAAAATAAAACGACCTCACATTGGGCCGGGATTTTGAGCAGATGTTTACAGTACCTTCTCCCTTAGCAGACAGCGGTCATGAATGGTTGACAGGTATCTGTAATGGATCTTGATCAGCTGGTCCAAGTCCTTAGCTTCTTGTACTTGGTGCTGGAACTCCAGCCCCGTGCTATGCAGGATCTACAAAAACACACGTATGTGGAGATTATGAGGCAAATAAAGTTCTCAATAAAAAAGTTATACAATTACAGAAATACCTGATCTCCGTTATAAAACGTAGCAATTTCCACTTCTCATTTTACTCAAGTGCTACATTAGAATTTGGTCCTGTGTGTTGCGGAAATGTTGCGGATTTACACTAATAAGTGTAGATGTACATGGCAATGAGGAATCTGGTTCCTAAATCCTATTTTAACAATGTATACCATGAATTAGTGGGTTGCGTTTGAGTAATGGGTGTAACATATCCCATCACTGCTCTCACCCTGGTCATGATGTAGTTGTGCAGACTGTTGACAAAGTGCATTAGTTTGACCCGCAGAAGACACATGCGGTGAACCTGCTGATGTATAGGCTCTTTGATAGCCATTTCCTCAGCTACGCCTCCCTCCAATTTCTTAGTGGCCACCGTTAAATCTATGGGATTATATACATTCGTTATACCCATGCGTTATAGAACACATTTTGCTGAAAGTAAATATGGGGGAATTACGTGCATATTACATCGGCATGGAAATCAAATGATTTGTGTTTTTTTAAGTGAATTCTCATACTCATTATGCTTAGAGCGCATTATCTATTCTAGACAATTTAAATTACACACCAGAATTGTTTTGCACTTGGGACATGGCATCAAAATCCATGCACATCTTATTGAGGAAAATGTACAATAGGCATCATATATTTTCTGTTCAGATTTTGCACTGAAGCTGATTTTTAATGTCCTCCAGTGCCTGTCAAATGTTTGCATATCTAATAGGAGCAAAAGTAATTGAGGCATTTCTATTTCTAAGTCTTCATTTGGCAGAAGATTGTCATTCTGCACACAGGTCAATGAGTCAGTTAGTTTAAGTGTACATGCATAACAAATACCACTGAATCGTAGCGTGTCTAAGCTGTATTTGGCCCATTTGATCTGCAGCAGCAGGAGAAACACCTGATTGTAGATCTTCTGGCACTCAGAGCTGATTACAATGTCCACAGGCCAGGGAACCTTGTGGTCAAAAACATAGGCACACTGTTGTTCGCAGGTTTATAAGTAAACCAAAAACTGTTATTGTGTTAGGAGCTATTGTAGGTGCGAGATATTCAATTTATTTACCTTATAACTAAGGGTAAGTACATCCAGATTATTTACAGGCTGTTTTTTCCTGGCAGGGTCAACTGTTTCCAAGAAAATCGATAACCTTCGAAATATTAATTGAACAACAGCTTTTAGGGGGAAAATATTTGATATTACATTTTGAATTTGAAAATATACATGGGTTGTACCTGCTACTGTCCTCTGGGTAGCGCTGTCCAACTGCCTCCTGCAGCTGTACGTTGAGAAAGGACGGCTGTTGCCAGCTCTCCTTCTCCAGCACTTTGTCAAAGATGGCTGTGTAGAAGTCATACATGGTGTCCCCAGCCTCCAGCAGAAAGTAGTTCCTCATAGCTTGCAGGTACTCCAGCAGTCTGTATTTTAAGAAAGGGTTCAGTTAACAGTTAAGTCTCTTAGCAGCAGTGGTTCAGAAGTGGTTCAAGAGCCGGGGGGGCTAGATATACAGTGTCAACAACCACAAACCACATTAAATATGGTGGTTGTATATGCATATTTTAAAACCAAATTTAAATTTTTTCTTTTATACTTCAAATAAATGAATAAAAAACAATTTGTAAAAAAAAAAAAAAAAAAAAAAATATATATAT
>JAODLI010000297.1:0-12142 GCA_027575585.1 Percopsis omiscomaycus | reverse complement strand
CTCTCTCTCTCTCTCTCTCTCTCTCTCTCTCTCTCTCTCTCTCTTTCTCTCTCTCTCTCTCTCTCTCTCTCTCTCTGGAAATCTCACGCTCTTTTTTTATGAATCTGTTCAGTCTGGATGCTATCTCTTCCTCTTATCTCTTCCTCTCACTTCCTGCGTCTCGCTCTGTGTTATTATCTTTACCTCGCTTTGACCCTTCCTCCCTTTCTCTTTTTCTAATTTTTCCTCGCCTTTAAGGTGTTTGCTCGACGGTGTTTGAACTCGTTGAAGTCCAAACTCCACCTCGGCCTGATAGGCCCCTCCACACCCACAATGCAACACTCCCTTCATGACGTGTCGCACAGGAGGTACCCAGGTGCGCTCAATTACTGTTAAACTGCAAATTTTAGTCAGTGACAATTGACTAAAGAAACAATGTGCAACCTTTGATATATAATTTTTTTTTTTTTTAATGATTTTGATCCTGAGCTTGAACTACTAACTTTATAGCATACTGCGGTTTCCTAGACATGGCCTTTTTAAAATGACAAGAGAGGCTAAACAGACTTCCAACAAGTTAAGAGAGATGTAAGTGCTGACTAACAGCCCCGAACCAACTCAGGCGAAGCTTCAGATATGAATGCGACGAGGAAAATGTCTCTGCTGCTAAGGTCGTGTCTTCAAAGAGCAAGCCGCCATATTTGGGCAGCGACAATAACACCCCCCTCTCCCCCCACCAGCCTTTCCAACAAGCCTTTTCCTCTGAGACGGAGACACAGCCCTGAATGCAGCGATGATATTAATACTAATCGTAATATAGCCAGATATGTGTGGCGGGCGCTTTGAACTGTAAATGGGGTTGTGTTCAGAGGGGAAGAGAGACGTGATTAAGCGGCGGGCGCAAGACAGTCTTAGACGGCAAATCTGGAGAGGAAGCGGCGACGCTCTCCCTGATACTCCCCCACCACCCTACCCCACCCCACCCTCCACCCCTAACAAACAAATAATCCCGGAGTGCCGCTGAACTCTTTACACACCCCACCATTACATCTACCACCAGTTTTTATTAGGCTTAAAAATAAAGGGGGGTGTTCTGACAGAAAGAGAGCACGAGAGAGAGAGAGAGAACGAGACAGAGAGAGACCTACGTATTCCTCTCTCCCCCTGCACTGTGTTTAGCATGTTTAGTGTGTTAGCTGCTGTTACATTCAGCACCCGGCCTGCTTAGCAGCCACTTAGGACTGGAAGGTTTCTCCTGGCAGGCACAGAGCTGGTAATGACTAGGTGGGAGGTGTGTGTGTGTGTGGTTAGGGGTGAGATGTATGCATGTCGCAGAGGTGTGTATGTGTATGTAGGGTGGAGAGGGTGGGTATGTATGTGTGTAAGGTATGAAATCTTTGAGCCTGTGTGGGTGCTAGTTCCCATTATGTGCACATTCATGTAACATATTAGCATGTGTGTGTGTGTGTGTGTGTCTGTGTGGGGGGCGGGGGGGGGGGTTTGCTACCTGTGCGCGCCTCTCAGTTCATATGGAAATCGTGTCGTGTCTCCATTGAGCTCGCCCGGCTCGCTAACCACACAGCTGCACTCGTTTTTAATGAACCTGCTGTTATCTCCCCGTTCTCCTCCGCTATTCTCTCACTTCTTAGCACCAGCCCCCCCCCGCGCACACACACATGCACACACTCCTTCAATCGTTTTAATCCTCCTCGCTACCAGAGAATGGGTTAGCACTGCAATAAACGAAGAATCAATATGTTTGCAACGGGGTACCTGCAGGAGGTATGTTTTTTATTAAACTATTTAGAGCAAAATAGATGGTAGGTTGGAAAGAAAGAAAGAAAGAAATAACAGGAAGAGATAGATAAACAAAAACACTACAACAATACAGTGTGTGTCAAACACAACACAACTTATTTAGTTAACCAGGAGTTGCAGATAGAGTCTGCCTGTGTGTGTATGCGTGTGTGTGTTCTTGTACTTGCATAGTGAGGACTGGAACACATTTTCTTACCAAAGTGAGGACATTTTTGGAACATGAGGACATTTTGGCCGGTCCTCACAACTTCAAAGGGCTGTTTGAAGGTTAAGACTTGGTTTGAAGGGTTAGGTTAGAATTAGGTTAGGGAGAGGGTAAGGGTAAGAGTTAGGGAAATTATGTCAATGACAGTCCTCACAAAGATAGAAGTACAAACGTGTGTGTGTGTGATTAATCAATTGCACGCAATTACAATTAGGTAATTTAGCAGACACTTTTATCCAAAGGGACTTACAATTACAATGGTGCAATTACATGGAGCAGATAGGGGTTAGGCATCTTGCTCAAGGATGCTTACAGGTAGGCCATCTCTGGGGCCATCTCTAGGGCCATCTCTAGGGCTCGAACCCACAGCCTTCTGGCTGAGAGCCCAATACCTAGACCACTAGACTATCCTGCCCCCCCACACACAATGTGAAAGTGTGAAGCATTTATTGAATAATATTGATATTAAGATCAAGTAAAAGAATCCCAATTATCATTTATGTCATATTCTTACCCTAGCACAATCAATAACATGATCGGAAAGATCTTTGTAAGGAAAAGAGCTCCAATGTATTCTCGCAGCTCCTGTCATCTGGGAGATACAGTATACAGTAAGTTCAACTGGCAAACACAGTGATGGATGAGGAATTCATATAGATATGTTTGTGTGTGTGTGTGTGTGTGTGACTCTGGCAGACTGTGACTCTAATAACCCTGTTGACTGTACAGCCCCTCTCACAGCTGGGCTGGTGGATAGGTTGGTCTGGCACTTACATTGTATGTGTGCTCTACAGAGAGAGGGGGTCAGAGAGGGAGAGAGAGAGAGAGAGAGAGGGAGAGAGAGAGAGAGAGAGAGCGAGAGAGAGAGAGAACAAGCAGTAGAAAGAATGACAGAAAGAAAAAGAATTCAAAGGGAAAGATGTGTATTTTTTTTCATACTCCATACTTCCATGCATTACAGAGGGCTATACAGACTAGTGTTGTGTTGCTCGTGGACGATTCGTTCTTTAGGAACTAATCTTTTACATGACCCGGAGTAATGAGTTCTCTCAGTGAGTGATTCGTTCATTTTCACGCATGCGTTAATGGTATTGGACGCTTACGTTCACTCGTCACATGGCAGCTGCATAGGCTCAGTCAGTAGGCTACAGGAAACAGAAATGATTAGTTCACGACTCATAACTATGGGTCTTCGGGTTTGTGTCTTTTGTTCATTTGTCACATGACAGTGGTGCGTCTGCACCTCCCTGGTTTTCACATGGTTTGAATTGGTTGTGGCTTTATAGAATAGAATGATAGAGAATGATAAAGAAGTACATTTGTGTAGGCTATTATAATTTGTCAACTGAAGCAAACGATGTAGCCGTCAGTGTTTGAGAACCACACTCTTTTTTACATCGCCCACAAGAGAGCAACTAACTAGATTTATAAAATGAACGAAATGAACGAAATGACTCGAAAAAAGATTTGTTCTTTTTACTGACCGAGATTCAACGATCTGAGTCAGTAAAAACATTCGAACTTCCCACCACTAATACAGCCGTGATTCAAGTGTTAGCCGTCATAGGGGGCAGTTTAATCACCTCGCTAGACAGAAATCCTGGGAATCCATATATTTGTAAGTGCTTTGAGTACAATATACAGTAAAATAATAGATCAGGTTTATATATTTGAGGAGCTATTGATTGTTTCACAGTTGGAATTCAGAATTATCATTAATCTTTGGACAATTGTTGTGACAGTAAAAGGCTTAAATACCCAATTTTTTGTATCTGTCCTTGACTAAATGGAGCCTTAGTAGTATTATCTCTCCATGATAGATATTTTTACTGTAGGCCTCCAGGACTGTGGACAGGATACACAATAGTATAGTAGATGTCTTCGCTACTGATCTGAGAATTTGTGGTACTGTATGGACGGCTTACAATCCACAGATAGGCAGGAACTTGGCTGTGCCTGAGTGGCTAAGACCTTCCTACTATCTGAGACATAGGAAATCCTAGAGACTAAGGAAATCCTAGAGGTTTCAATGGTTGACCTGGTTGCTAATAGGTGGCTTTGGGCTTCTGTGCTTAGTATCTGAGATATAGGGTCTTGAATTTATGGGCTTAGAGCCTGACAAGTTCCAGGCTAATATAGGATTGGCTGAATCCACTGATCGATAAGACATGATTGCCTGAAGTTCTTCAGTGCCAAGTATATGGAGATAGTAGAAATATTATGTAATATCCCTGACAGACAATCACAGCATCTACTGTAGTAACAGTAACAGTATGCCTCCAGCAGCACTATTGAATTACAAAAAATAGAAATAAAATAAACAAGTGAGCCGAATGTGTTACTGTAAACAGGTACAACTTTTTTCCAGGGAAAATGTTTACATCAACATAATTCCCTCTAGAATGAAAATATTAGTGAGTGACACAACAGGCTAGCTTTATATGACAGAATATTTTATATACTGTAAATATAGTTTAACGCCTTAAATAAATCAAATGCACGCATCCCATGGAATGCACCATAACTGCAACAATGCCAGGCAAAAACAGAAGAACATTGGAATTGAATGGAGGTTCTAGTGCAACAAGAGGCTACCGTGGGTGTGTCCCCAGCGTCAGGCAGATGTCAATCAAGAGGGGCATGTACACCTATTTCCTGAGAAGAGGTCTTATCAGCAAAAAGGTCCTGGGTTTGATCCCCAACAGGCCCAAACTACCTGTTAGCACCCTTGAACAAGAGATCCAAAAGCTACCTGCTTCTTACTTACTTGGAATTGAACTTACTGTACTGTAAATCCATTTGGATGAAAGCATCTGCTAAAAGACCAAACTGTAAAATTGTACCCATCTACAGGATAAACAGGAAGTGTACCTGTTTGCAGTAATGAAAGCCCATAAGACTATACAGACGAAAAAAGTCTTTCACCTTGAAGTTATGAGTTGGACGTGAATGTCTGATGCCTGGTAAATCCTGCTGTATTGTAAGGAAATAAATATGTCTTTATATAAATTAGACATATTGTCATATTGTATAAAGGATAAATACCTGAAGTTAGTGGATTATCAATTATCAAAGTGGATTATAGTTACAGTAGCACATTATCACTAACTTCTTTGTTTCATTTGGTCTTCCTTCCACTAATACTTCAAAGATAAAAAAAGTTCCGCACTTGTTTCCAATGTACTGTAATCCTCCGCTGCAAGCAGATTGCAAGCATATCAAATCCTTCATGTCTTTATGGTTTTAATTTTTCTTAAATACATCTTTTATTAAAACATACTGTAATGACATCCTGAGCACGCAGAAGCAGGTTTTGCAAGTCATTCCCTCAGACGGGAACATCTCCAGCAATCTCTTTTCACTCTTAAAGATCGCAGAATTCCTCATATTCTTAATCTTTAAGTGGCAATTTACTTCACTCCAGAAGACCATTACTTAAAAATGAAACCTATAGCCCTGAGGGACTTAAAAATACTGACATTAGCAATGTTATCTGGGTCCATGTACCTTATCCATTATCATCAAATATATATATATATATATTGGTGTGGGGGCTATACAGAGCATTGGTAGACGGAGAACTACTGCTGGGAATGCTGCACTGTAGAGTACAGTCCAAACACACACACTTACACAAACAGAAAAAAGCATATGTGTACTCAGGAACATCAAGAGTACAAACTATTGTTATTTTGAATTGTGATGGTGAATAATAACACATATAGACCTGTGTGTGTGTGTGTGTGTGTATGCAAGCGAAACAGAGGAAGGCGAGGCTACAAAACAGATCTACAGACAGAGCTGCCAACAGAGAAGTGCATTTAAAATATAAAAAGACAAAAAACAAAGACGGCAAATGACGTAAACCTTCTCTCCGTCGACGTGTCTCTCAGTGACGTCCATAATAAGGTCCCGGCTGTCTCTTGTTGATTCCCTGGTCCCTCCTCTCTCTCTGTGTTTTCAGCACTAATTTGATTTCTGGATTCGCTTTTGTCTCGATGTGACTGACAGTGACTGACTGCCTACGCCTTAATGAATTCTAAATGGGAGACAACACACACACACACACACTTTATCTGTATATCTTTCTCTCTCTGTCTCTTTCTCTCCCTCTCATGTCGAGCTTCAATAATTAATTCACACACATATTTGCGACATTAGCTCCAAAGTAGATAATTAAGTAAATGATTTTGTATTGTTCGCTGGCATCTACCAAGGCAAGGCTGCTATCTGTTTTTAGAGAAGCTAGTTGTCACCATTACCATATCTTTAAAGGCCAGTGATTTTACGTTTGGTAATTGCATGACTGATTTGAAGCAATGCCATTAATTGACTGTAATGAATGTGTGTTTTATTTTCATTGAGTGTGTTATTCACGCGCGCCTGCTACTGGAGAAAGATAAAGAGAGTCTGTGTGTGTCTGTGTGTGTGTGTGTGTGTGTGTGTGTGTGTGTGTGTGTGTGTGTGTGCATGTGTGTGCATTTAGACAAATAAACTATCTCCGTGTCACATTCATTATCATCAGAACTTTTTTTGTGCTATCTGGCAGCAAACATTTGAGTGCGCACTTTGCTAGTGTTGGTGCCAGTGTTTCTGTGTTTTTCTTTGTCTGTGCTGTATGTTGGTCATCAAGCTAATGTCAACACCTAAAATGGCAGACATGGCAGAGCCAGGCACTGGGCCAAATATTGAATAAAAAAACTGCAGAAGGAGGATTTTCTGATATTCTTAACTACAGTAGGTGTATTTCATCTTTCTGTGACCCAGGCTTATGCAAACATAAAACTAATTACACGATTTTTGGTCTCTTAGATTCAGTTTAATTTGCTTGTAGTAAACCAATGGAACAAACATTCTGATAATAATAAAATAAACATTTTGAGTTGGTGTGGTGTCAGATTATTGTAATAGACAAAAATCTGTAATTGAAAATATGTCAAGTGTTGTTTGAGCCTTTATAATTGAATATTTCTCAAGCTTACTCCAGCTGGGATACCAACATCAGGTATCTCAAGCAGTTTAGTTTCTGTAACTATTTGCTTAAACCACGTTTAGGCTACTTCAAATTCAGTAAGACATTGGTTTGGCGCACCTCCAACAAACGATAAATATCTTTGATGTTCCCACTGATATTCCAAACAGCTATGATAGTTCTTGATGAATCACAATGGCAAATATTGGCTTTTGTCACAGAGCTGTGTGTCAACACTGGGAATAAGAGCCAGGTCAGAGAGCTCCATGCCGTGACAATCACACAACCATCATGGAAATGTACCTGTTCCATCCATCACTGCGTTCAAATGGTTATGTGGATACAGGTGAGGTGGAAAATCTTTGAAAAGTAAAGTAGAACTCAACAGGCGTTAAATCAACCTATTGAAATTAGTATAGATTTTAAGCTTGGGGAAAGTGATTAGTGCTGGGCCGTTGTCTTTTGATTCATGGTTAGTCCTTCTACTTTATGAAAATGACTGTTTAACCTAACCTTTCCTTTTTGAAAAAAAGTGCCTTTACAGTGATGGACTCTACTGGGAAATGTTGTATTTCAAAACACACCACACTTTAACAATGACATTTATATTAAAAACCCATGAAACAAGGCTATAGAACATTGCATTAAGGTTCATAATTTTTGTATTTTATAGTTGTTTATAGATATAGTATATATTTGTTATGTTGTACATGGCACAAGTGTTTTTATGTAGCCATATAATTAAGTGTGCACTCCAATGAGTATGTCATAGTCATTCAGGTGCATGCACGTGCATGGGCCAGTGCCTGTGTGTGTGTGTGTGTGTGTGTGTGTGTGTGTGTGTTATATTTAAAAGTAGGTGCGTTCCTTTGCTCTGACGTCAGTCAACAAGTCCATTAACCAAACCCCGATAACTAATGGCCTGTCAGTCACAGAGCCAGACCCCGCCCTCTTGAGCAATAACCTGCTACATCAACATCACCTGTGTGCAATGTATGTGTATGCATTTGGCGTGTGTGTGTGTGTGTGTATACACACACACTAGTCTCCTAGTTTCCTTATTTGTAGGGTCACTGTGGGGACACCTTGCGACACAGGTTAGGGTGCAGGCTGTGGACTCGCTAAAAACAATAGGTCTCACTTTTAACCTCTGCTGCACCCACACTCCCCGCTGTCACTCAACTAGTCAGTCGCTTGGCTAGTGAACTCATATCTTTGGTGTTATTTTTCTCAATTGCTACTTCTTAACGCTTGCATTTTGTCTCATTAAGCCTGTACATCTGTCTTGTCTCACTGACTAGCAAGATGTCAGTTGCTGTTATTATTTGGCACACTTTCTACGTAATAATTCTTACTGTGTTTTCTGCCCACTCGTTAGTTACAGTGGCAGCAAAGGGATTCATACAGTTTAGCAGTGAGAATAGCCTAAGTATTTCGCACAGACTTACTCTGTCATTCTCTTTCAAACACACACACGCATACACTTGTTTGCTCAAAGTGCGGTTCTAGGTGAAACAGGCCTGATATTTGATACACAGTTGTTGCTATAGGAACACAAACAGAGAGCGAGCTGGGGAGAGGAGTAGAATGAGAACGAGATGGGAAAGACTACAGATACATTAATTTGTTTGTTTGAAGCTAAAGATGAAATTCGTCATGAAGCCTAATTGTTTCTCTCCTCAGGTCATTGGAAAATCCACACAAAGGAATGTGTGGGACGCAGACCCTGAACTGGACGTACAGGAAGTGATGAAGGGATGAAGAGACAACAGGTACAAATGATCGAAAGCATCATACTCATGTTGGCATACCACAAAGAAAAGCCTTGTTAAGGAAGTTTGATTAAAAGAAGAAAAGAAAATTAAGATAAGTTAAAAAAACATCAATCACAGACAAACACTTTCGACAAACATTACAGTGTTCATGGTACAAGTATATGAAGGTTTGCGTGCATGCTTCTAATTACTGTATGCCCTTACATAATCCTATGTAACCATCTGTAACTGTAATTGACCAAGATCTATCCACTGGGATATTTGGGTCATAAAACTAGATCATTTCACTTTCCAATGAAAACCATTATTAGTTCAGATTTTTTGGGGGGAGCCAGCTGATATTTTCATCATTCTAGTTAAACGCAATTACCTTAAAGGAGCACAACTACTGTACATCGAGGACAAGTAAAATGATATCGCACCATTGGCACACTCATTCACTGTATGACCAAATATGAACCTTGATAATCCAGTCAGTTATTTATTATTTTGCACTGGTGCCAAAACGATCAGAGCACCTTCATGTTAATGGAATGGTTTTGTTGTGGTATTACATCTAAGTGAACAGATAAGCCTGAGTGAACAGTAAGAGAAGGGTAGCTTTATGCCAAGGTGGATGCTAGGTCTCACACACTTACCCGCAGGGCAGAATTTACTACCGTTTGAGTGGCAGCTGGGGCTCATTTGAAACCTGCCCCGACCTCAGCAACAACTCTTCTGGGCGGAGAGGCGAAGCGATTTAAAAAGATTGCCATAGTGTGTGCCTTTGTCAAACTGAACTTATGCTGCTCCCCAAAATGAGACAAAATCCCATATGATCCAATAAGAGCCACTCTTCTACTGTGTGTGTGGGTGGGGGCTATCACACCTGTGAAGACTACCATTGGCACGCAACGTCCTCCACACACCTCTCATGGCCCGTGGCCACCTACAGTCTAGGGGATTCCAGTTTGTGTGTGTGTGTGTGTGTGTGTGTGTGTGTGTGTGTGTGTGTGTGTGTCCTGTAGGCACCGGTGCCATCACTGGTTTGCGTTTTGTTTTATTAATGCTCTCAGGTTTCTAGTTGCACAGGGACTTTTATGCAGACCCCCCCCCCCACCCTACACACACACACACCTGCAGGCCCTCTAACTAATAATGAAATGTGTCTGTTCTCAGCTTTAGTCATGCTACACTCATTCAAACATCATAGAGCATAGGTAGTCCTTCTGATTTCCACATGGACCATATATCCACTACACACGGGATGAAAAATTAATTATCTACACCTCAGCTTTCATCGTTTCACTTTTCACTGTGTTGGAGTGTCCTGATCTCTCTACGCAGATGTGTGTGTGTGTGTGTGTTATTATTAGTAACATGACTTGCAACGTACACGCAGTCAGTCACAATAATACGCAGTCAGGTGTATAATAACATAGTGATGTCATTTGTAAAAGAGTCTCCAGACAATGGCAACTTAAAAATATGTTTGTAATTTTTTATAGTGAATGACTAAGGCAAAAGCCGAAACTCATATAGGCTACATGATGAACTGAAGGTTTAACATCTGGTTAAAACCTCCAGTTAGTCAAGTTTGTGTCCTGTGTCTTGAATGGATAACCTGAAATTGTGTTTTCCTTTAATAATTTTTTCTTATTAATCAGTTTCATTTAGGCTTTTTTTTATCTTTTTTTTTTAATCACTCTCTCATTTTGAACTCATTTTGTGCAGTTCAGGAAAAGTCATGATATTAGATTAAATGTATTACTGACATACTTAACATTTAATTTGTAAATAAAATCACTTTAAGGCTGTATTCTAAGAGAACCAAATTTATTAAAAGGTTACTAACATTTTAGAAATAGCCACGTTAATTTGCACTGCTAAATGGACTTAAATTGAATTTGTGTTTTTATGATTAAAATAATTTTCTAATGACTTAAGTACACTAACATTTCACTGTACAGTTACAGTTTACCAAATGCCTTTTATCTATTTCTTTATGCAGGGAAGCAAAGTCTGAGTAGTTGTTAATGATTTTTATTATCACTGAAAATGTATATTCTTTTCTACACACCTAACAAAGCTTTAACAAAGCTGAATTTCCTTGAGATAATCTCACCTCATATGCAATACATGTTTATTCAAGTCATTTCCCCTTGACTGTGATTGGTTACACCTGATTATTTAAATTCTCTCTTCCATTTCAGGTCAAAGTGATTTCTGCCATGAGGATTACCAATCCTAACTTCGGTTTCAAAAACCAAAATGGAAATCAGCCGCACACCAAAGTGGAACATATCATATTAAGCAGGTTTAAGAACTGAAGGTGTGTTTGGGTGTGTAGTGGGGAAGCATATGTGCGTTTGTGTGACTGTAGAAAGGTTGTGTAAAACAGCCACTACCTGTAGTTATTTTATTTCAATGAATTTTTTGCTTCACTTGAATTGACTAATGATTTCCCCACTTAATGTCTGTTTTAGATTTTTTCATACAGGCTACGTTCTGTAGGCCAACCTGTTTTCAATTACAGTGCAGGCAGGAATAAATATCCATCTCTGTAGAGGATAATTTAGCTGTAAATAATAAAAACCTCGTTGCTGTGGCTTAATTCACAGATGCAGCCCTGAAAGATAGAAATAAATGCAAATCTCTGCTATTCTTTCTGTTTCTCCCCCCCCCCACCCACCGTCTCTCTCTCTCTCTCTCTCTCTCTCTCTCTCTCTCTCTCTCTCTTTCTCTCTCACCACATGCCTGGGGACAGTCTATCTGTCCTTTGATTCTGGGGTGAGGTAGCTGCATTTTGACGCAGCAGCTAAAATTGCAGCGGTTGACTAAATATGGATGTACAGCAGCGACATTAAAGAGGGAGACATAATTGAAAGAACATAACTACAGGACATCCCAGAATAAGGTGCACTGACAAAATCGGGGCGAAGATTTCACAGCCTCGCAACGGGAGGTTTGTGATGTCAGGACCTCCCCTTTATCACAACTTTCTATTCTTCCTTTTCTCGCTTCCTTTTGGCGCCATGTTTTCTGCTCTTTCTCCATTTTTCTGCCTCTTTCACTCGTTTATTTCTCCTGTCTGTCTGCGCAATACGATTTTGTATATCTGAGTAGAAACATATTTTTTTACACATTTAAAGCACACACCTTAATTCACAGACAGGTTGTGAAATTGCTATGCTAACACACACACACACCAATGCAAGTCAAACCGGCCCATGTGAGAACAGGAGAAGGCCCCCAGCTGCGACCACCACATGGCGATACCAGCCTCTGCCAGGACCCATCTGGCACACACACACACACGCGCACGCGCGCACGCGCGCACACACACACACACACACACACGTCTACTGATGCTCACACACTCATGCAGGTCCATTAATCTTCATTTCAACACAC
>JAODLI010000296.1:0-12143 GCA_027575585.1 Percopsis omiscomaycus | reverse complement strand
GGAGAAAGATAATGTACATTATTAAGTGAGCTGTTAAGCGGGATGGCAGAGGAAACACAATCATATCTACAGTATGCAATGTCACAATAACCTTAAAAAAAATGTTTTTACATTTAAGCATTTACCAGACACTTATCCAAAGCGACTTACAGTTAGTAGACTACATTTGTTAACAGCATCATGTAACAAGGTTACATCACCTATGAATTTGCACAACATTACTTGAAAATGTATCATTTGCTCCTCAAAACAGTTCATATTTACAATAATCTAAAGTTATCACACTTCAAACAGTCAATAATTGCCAACATCTGGGAGTATTTAAAAAAATAATTAAATAATTAAATTACTAAAATAAACACGACAACAATTTACTGCAAACAAGGTTTTCAGAAATGTTCAAGATCACATTAACCCTACTGCAATTAGTTATTAGAAATAGGCCGTATATAATTTTGATTATTAAGAGGCACGCGTCACGTCACAGCACTGAAGGAACCTCATGTCTGCTATAAATACACTGTGTGTTGATAGAAACATGAAGATCCATGGCCGCACAAAGCCCTCTTGGCACACCAGCTCCACACACCGAGGGTCTCCCAATATAGGACATATCACATATCTTATTCATGCAGCAGAAAGGTGGCATGTTGATTCATCCTAAAGCGTATCCCGGATACATAAATCTGACTATAAATATCTAAAAATGTAGTGTGCCTTCATGGGCCTGTCTCCGAGCCTGTAACTGACTCACTGTCACTGCAGCGTGGCTTTAATTAAAATGGAGCATTTATAAAATTGAAAAAGAACTGTGGGAGGCGGGGAGAGTGTAGACACATTGGGGGACACAATAATTAATATGAAAAACACTACAATAACTACACCCCTTCAGATTCCCACTCTCCCCACTCAATCACAAAGCTAATATCACCTCTTTCCGCATAAACTCCATACATTACTCTCACTCTCTTATTTGTCCATTTATTTAGCTAAGAATCCCCCAAGAGCAGTCATGTACTCTCACTTCTCCCTTCTAACCAGTCTGCATACTAATTGGCTCTGGCAGCCCAAGGGCACATCCCCACCTGCATGGGGTAGAGGCTTGCTAATCTGCTTTTGTTTGACCTCAGAACAGAAGGAACATTACAGTACATTTGGTGAGCGGTTTGTGTGGCATGTTTTTCTATACTATGTATCTGGACTTTAGCCTATAGCCTCCAAAGAGAAGATGTCGGCCGACACAGCAGGCGGGGCGACGCGCTAATATTGGTTGCACAGATAGCCGATAAGATTTAATTTCGAGAGGAGGGAAAAACTTTTTTTAATTAAATAAACTATCGCTACAATCGTAGACTGAAATCCTATTGGCTTTGTTTGCATTAACACAGCATATATTTATATCCAAAGAAACAGTAGAACTTTTTATGTATTAACATTACCAAGTAAATATTTATAAATGAACCAGCTGCAAATCCATGATATATGTATACGTTTGTGTGCGATGAGCTAAAGTAAGCACGAGCCAGAGGAAAACACACAGGCGGTATAGCGGTATACAAACGTACAGACGACAAAGCCGAAACAATGACCAAGAGCACATAGTGTTGTTGGCTAAACTTAAATAGTCCCACAATTAAATCTTAAGGAGGCGCACCTGTGGGGCTAATCCCTCCCAGGTGCGCAATAGGGAAGGGAAACACGGAGCTCGCATAGGCCTGTGCGCGCTGATCGTGACAATATAAACATTAGGCAATAGCTGGTCTTAATTCCCATTTCTTTTCAAGTTTTACCTTGGTTCATTTTAGTTAAGTTATTTATTAGTATTAGTATGTATTTATTATTTATTTAAGTTAGTTTAGTTAAATTGGGCCTTGTTGAGACAATATAATGCTGCCCCCGTGTCGGCAGCATTATATTGAGAGATTGTGTTCTCTGGGTTTGTTTTGGAGGGAAGGGCGGGGGGGGGATGCATCAATTGATCCACTGTCTTGTTAAAAGTGACGCACGCTCGAGCACACCTTGCAGCACAGGGCAGGACGCTCACTGAGGAAAGCTCTATTGCCACTTATTTCAAAGCGACAGCAATCCTCCTTCCCTCCCGCCGAGAATGCAGACCTATTGAACTGTCCCCTGTCCGTTTTTGTTCTGATCAATGCCTGTAATTATCACATGCGATCAATCGGGGAAAAAGGCCTGAAAAACTGAGAAGTGGTACTCTGTGGGTGTGAAGCCACACAAATCACATCAATCAAGACAGGATGACACACATAGCACCTCCTCTCACCCCCAACCGACGTGTGTCACATGTAATCATACCTCTGGTGATCTGACCGGAAAAAGAAGACGCATTATTAGTGAAACTGAATTAGATAGTACATAAATAGACATGGGCTGTTACCAACATAACCTTGGATAACAACAACTGTATCTTGAATTGGTGTTTCTAAAATTTGGTCGCCTACTTTCCTAAGAAGTACGCAATTCAATCTGTTATTACCATCCTAAACAGGTCACAACTACACTGTACTTAGTCGAGTTGATATTTAATAGTGAAGGTTTTTCCTTGTATTTTAGCTGTAGTTTCTCTGCATTTACAACCTAAACACATTTAGTAATTACCCAATAATAGATTTTTATTACTATATATTTGCCTGGGAAATACTAAGTAATTAGTTTGTAGCTTCTCTGTATTTACATACTTGTTACCGATAACATATTATAATTTACCATATATTTACCGGGTAAATACGCAGGGGACTGTAAAAAGGAAGGGTTACCAAATTCCCAAAAAATTACAAATAAAAAGAATTGTATGTACAAGCCAGTCATTTTGGCCCTAGTTGAGGCATCATTTCTAGTCGTCTGACCTATCCTCCCACTCAAAGTCAGATAGCCAATCAAGTTAGGGCACCAACTGAACTTGAATGTTTAGCTTGAAAGGAGAAAAGTCTGTCCAAAACGACCACTGAAAATTGGAATAATATAGGGCCTTAAAAATTGCTATATTAAGATAGTGTGGTCCTCATTAACAGTCTAAGAAACAATTGTTTTAAAAATGAATAGAATACCAACACATTACACAACCTTGGGTGCCTCACTTAATATGAATTGAGGACGAGTGTAGATCTCTTCCTCAGAGTAGTTTATCTTCCTGGAGAAGGTGTATTCACTCCCACTCTACACACACACACACACACACACACACACTTGGACCCACACTCTCCCACTCCATCCCACCCCAGTGGGATGCGAGGGCTGAGTTCAAACTTCTCTCGTTCCATCGCGCTGTGTTTCTGCCCTCAAGCACTAGGCACAGCTCAGATAAACACACCCACGCTGGCACACAGCACTGCACATTACAGTAATACACACAAACATGCAGTTATAAACACATATTTTACATGTGCCGTGCTTCACCCACTTCTGTGAGACAGAAATACACAGACAGTATCACACGTTTATTCCAATGTGAGTTTAGGCTATCACTATGGGCCTGTATAGCATCCAAACAGGTTTGTTCCACCCACGCAAAAGCACGGATACTGTCCAAGGATACTGTGTTTACGGAAAACAAATTATGCTGACAAAACCAAACAGAATCTGTTTGGATGGCCACTTAAAGTAGCAATGTGTTGATATACGTTCATAAAATATGGGGGAAAAAATAATTCGTTTGTGATTTTTTCAAAAATATAACTGATTCAAGTAGTTATTGACCTGGACGATATGACCAAAAATTATTATCACAATAATATCGAAAGATGTTTATTAAGATAATTATCATTTTTTACTACCTAAACTCTGGCCTAAAATCTGTTGGGCTGCGAATGAACGGCAAAGTGATGTGGCGGGCGGATACTGGGATCTGACTGTTGCTCTCGACCCTCACTTCCCATGCTGTCTTACATCGTCACTTTTTAGAACGGCATGGACGCAGAACAGATCAGACACACTGGCACAAGCTACAGAAGGAATCATTCTTGGTCCATGTATTGTATCATTTTCAGTGTCGACTTCTCTCATTGCCATTCTTTCAACACTACTTTCGCTATTCTATCAGCATTAACATAAAAACGTGTCTTGTCTTTTCCTGGTGTTCCGTTCCGTTTCCCCTCTTCCCCCATGTTCCTGTCTTTCCCCCGTCTGTCTGTCTGTCTGCTTATTTGTATGTGTGTGAGGCCCTTCTCCTGTTCTCCCTCTCCTGAGGCGGCCGTCAAGGAATCTCCCGCACCTGTCCCTGTTTACACGGCTCCCAGTCTAGACCTGCAATACTTATACCCCAGCTTCACTCCCACTCATCGCCATCGTTTCACCAGTAGGTAGTTGGTAGATATACGTCAGGCTATGCTATGCTACACTTGCTTTCTTTGTGGTTTATCTCCTATCTTTTGACCAACGTTGCATTTCTTGTGGAGTAACCGTCGTTTTTCCTTGCGTTTAGGAACTTACCTGTCAACTATCCGCTGCCACTCTCTATCAGCCACCAGTCTCACCAGCCTCCTTCACTCTCCCTACCTCTGCACCGTCGTTTGGCTAAATAAACTTGTTTCATAACATCTACCGAAGTGTCTGGTCTGCTCTTGTGTCCTAAACCTGTGTTAACTGTCACGACCCCGCCTGTTCCCTGTTTTTGTCTTGTCTCTTGTCTTCCCGTGTCTATTCCATGTTTCCCTAGTGTGTCTACCTTGCTTCCGTGTGTTTCCTCCCGGCCCCTCCCTTGCTCCGCCCTGCCTCCTTGTATGGTCCTTCCCCTTGTTTGCCTTTCACCGCCCTCACCTGTTACCTGTTCCCCAATAAGCCCCTGTGTATTTAGTCTCTGTTCTCCCCCGTCTCTGTGCTGGTTCCTTGTCGTATGTCAATATCATCTTGTGAACCAAGTGCTCCGGTCAATTTCTGTGTGGAGCCAATAAAACAAACTTGTTTGGTAATGTAGAGAGAAGTTTAAACAGGTTATATTGTTCATGGTTAAGACATGCATACATACACATATGCCATGATAAATTAAATCATCAAAATAAATCATGGATTTGCTGGGGGCCAGTGATGGCAACTGTTCTTTAAACTGTCCTTCAAGATATTAGATAAGCAGCTCCAATAGTTTTGTTCCGGGCTTAGACTTTGTGTACTGTATGTGTATAGCCCAAACATATTTGGAGTGGATTCCTTTCACTGTTTTCTCACGAACTTATTGTTTTGCTAGGCAGCTAACCCCAGTTACGTCAATTTGCAGTAGGAGCACACCAATAATAACCAAATCATATGCAATCAGCAAGTCTGTCCCATATCCGCAGACCTTTCATAAATGAGAGGATGATCCTTGTAAGCGATGCTGAATAATAACGAACCTTACAGTTTTCAAGTATATGGTGACTGTAGGTTCCACTGAATGTAGCCCTAGCTTGACGCTCCGTACACTCCCTTCGTCCTCTTCGACATCAATAAATCCACTGGACCACTCGTAATATATTTATCCTTTTACTCAGTTAGCAACAAAACATTTCCACAGGATAAATACAGAAATTGAGTGATTAATTAACACAGATAAATAGAGAGAGATAGAGAGATATTGAGAGAGGTCAAACAAACTATGTGGCTCCACTCTGCTAGCCTGACTGTCCACTAACCGTCACTTCACGAGCTCTTGTGAGAGTATTCCCAAACAATTAAAAAAGGTACATGCGGTTAAAGAAAAACAGTCCTTAATTACCCAAATATTACCAATGTAAATAAATACACTCTACATTAACCACATACATCTGAGATAAGCATACAATTAACTCTATAAATTACTGTTAGCAAATAAATTCAATTATTTATCTGTAAACTGCATTTAGGCTCCTACAGTGACATTTAAATGAAAAATCTTTCACGAGGATTCATGAATACAGCTTCTATGGGAACTGACATCAACTCCAAACCCAATGTTTAATTTACTAGATTCCACCATGTTTGAGGATTTATACGAGGTGGGTCCCAACATAAAACGTACAGTATAGAAAAGAGCCGATTTAAGAAAAATCTGTAGAAGGCAGGTGGTTTAAAGTGAGAAATGAGTGAGAAATATGGAAAAATTAATGGGGGTGAAAAAGCTAAAGACACATATAGGGGAAAATCACAGCGTAAACGAGAATGTCTTCCATTTGAATTTAGTGCCATGGCATTGCTTGTCATCTCTGGTAATAACGCCAGCTAGAGCGTTTTATAAAAATGTATGAATGCACAGAAAGTATCCTCTTATCCCTGTCCCTTAGGCTTTGAGCTGGAGACTGAAGTCCCCACGTCACATCCCCATAGCGACCAGCGAAGCACGTAAGTTCCATTCTGTCACGGAGGACCAATTGTGAATAGTGTCAGCAACTCCTTCTCTTTATGGCTATAAAAAAGATGTTAAACTCTTCAAAAAGCTGCTTCCTAGCTCACTTTGGTTACAAAGTTCTTCTCACAACAGGCTCCAAGAGATTCACTCCATCTTGCCAGTTTAGCTCCAGTATTACACTCACCTATCCCACAAACATACGGAACAGAACTGTCACAAGAAAAATAACTTTACAACACACTTAAACTATTACCTCTGTAGAAAAATGTATCAGTCAGCATTGGAGGTGATGGTGCTGTACAAAATTCAAACGTTCACACTGTCATCTCATGAGGTAAGGTCTCTGTTCAAAGAAATTACTTGCTGAATGTTTAACGCAAACAAAATACCCACAGAGAATGCTGGCAATGCAAGATTGTTACTCCCGATAGTCGGCACTACTTTTGCGGATTTTCAGGTCCGCTTAAACACTGTTAATCATTGAAGGCAACGTAGGCATGACACAAAATATCACTGTATCAGATTTTGCAACACAAAATAATGACGAGGCGAAATTGGCTCCATTTCGTGTTTACTAAGAAATGACGAAAACATATTTCGCCAGTCTGCTAATGTGACAATCGGCGACACTCATCTGAACTATGTCCTGTCTCACTGTGGCGACAAAGTCTTTACACACAGTAACAACAAGACTTATAGTATACACTTAAGTATAATTATATAATTAACTAGTAAAATCATGACCTATTTAATTGATAAAAACAACTGCAGTTAAATGATGCCGCTCAGAGTATTAATTTAAACAAATAATCCACCATGTTTAATAGACTGAAAAAAGTTCTTTCACTTACTACAGATCAAATAAAAATAATTTAGCATTTACATCACAGTCAATAGTAATAATTGTCAATATATTGTTCTGTAAGATACAGTAATTGTTTGGTATAATAATTTGTGTTTTTGATTTCAATTTATACTGTACTAGCGGATACAGGTTGAATACAAGCAAGCACGTGTATGTGGGAGTGTTTCAATAGAAAGTCCAGTTGATCAATTACTTCACATTCAGTTTAGTTTAGTTCAGTACCTTTATTGTGGGAACGGGAAATTCTCATTGCATGCAGGTGTAAAAACATTCAATACACAATATGGTTTTAGGTATAAAGACTATTTCAAATTATTACATTTTGCCTTTGGAAGTGTAAATCTGTGACCATAGCTATGTACTGTACAAAAGGTATCAATGCAGGTCTGCAGTGTCACTGTAGCAGAATATTATATTGATTAAAACATTATAAATATGAAACTAGTCTAGAAGCTAAGCATGGTCACTGCAACATAAATACCCAATAGCTTTTATTTTTGTATTGATTTTATGGGTGAAGTCAGGCATATTGGGCCACCCTCAAGCAAATTGTTTTAAAGAACCATAAAAATACCAATGCACATAAATTATGCTCAATAAAAATTCTGTTTTTCTTAAGTCACTCCTCTATTATTTTATGTTGACATTACTTAGTAAATTAATATTTGTTACATTCGAGAACTGTCAGATGATGTCAGAAAAATAATTGGGTTAAAGTCAGTACAGAAGGTGGCCCATTTTAGCTGAAACAGATGGCTAATTTTATCTACCACATTCAGCTAAAATGGGCCAGCAAAGTGTTTTTGATGTTAAAATATATTTATTATGTAACTATAACCATATTTATTTGACACAGGACATCAATGCAATATTAATTATGTATTACTGTCATTGGTTCATTAATTTCTTAATAACATATCAACCTTATTATAGAAAAGTACTATTTCACATTTAAGGCACTCAACATTCATTTTTTCCCCACTAGTGTCCATATGAGGAATTGCCCCAACCACCTTCCTAACCAATCAAACCAGTTGAAACATATAAAGGTAACAATTTGAATGTATTAACCGTGATTGGCTATTCAAATTTAAAGCACTATATGACACTTCAACCTTATCTGGCCAAATTTAGCTGATGGCCCAAATTACCAGACTTACCTATACTGATAAATATCCAGTATTAATGATGGCTTGTTTGTAGCCTGCATTGAGATGCTTGACGTATCGTGATCTAAGTGTCATCTAATGCCTAATGTTGTGTCATGGGTTAACTGGGTGTCGGTGCCATTGGCAAACAATGGCTGTGTACCCAATAAAAATCAGATTGCCCCAGTGAGTTTCAGAGTAAAAATAAATAATTAAAACGAAACCTTTGTAGTTCTTTCAACAAAACAAAAAGGAAACAATGTTACTACAAACATTTGCTTCCTCTCTGCCCTCTTTCTCATGTGCCCTCTCTAGCCCCATCAGAGTCAATTAAATTCATGCTTGTGTCAGATCAAACAGACCTCTCCTGCCTTACAATATATGTAAGCCGCCACCCCACACACACACACACACAAGGACACAGGATAGAGAAGCGACGCCATTAATTCTTAGTAAAGAGAAGAAAGCTGACATTTAAGGACAGACGGTGGGTCTGGCCAGAGATCATGTGCACACATGATGCAGCCTGGCCAGTGCACTCAATTAAGGAACAGGCAGGGTGACAGCTTTTTGATCTGGAATTGGTGAAGGGGGTGTCGTTTGTTTCCATGTGGAATGTGGGCCTGTGCAGCCCTTTGAGACTGTCATGTGATTAAAGGCTGCAGAAATAAACTTGACTTGACTCTGCATTCACTGTCAAAGGCCCGTATAGAAATACACACACCCGCATAAAGATCACTCCACACCAATGTCATGGAAATCTGGATATTTCTCTAGTGAGGAAGTGAAGCCACAAATGAGTTGCGGACAACTCTGTGTCTATTTAACAGTTTATTTAACAATGAGGAAAACAACAGAGAAGTACTTTAAAGAAAGAAAGAAAACAGCTGGACTAGACAACTACCCCCTATAGGGCAGGTCTTACCGTCTGGCCAAGAACATAGCATACATCATCAATTAAACAGTTCAGATCCTCAAGGTGGGGGGAGAACGGATCCTCCCCGGATCTCAGGAACACAACAGGTCTCGTTCCAACCTTGAGTTGTGACGTAGCTGTACGGGAACAGCTACAACCCCAATCTACCAGTCTAGCCCAAACACAAATGCCATGTTGCCACTAGCAACATAACAGAGAGTCTAGTATTTCCACAATGATAACAATCACTAGAAAACAGGTGCAGGGGGAGAAGACCATTTTCTGCCATCACAACCAAAAAGCCCCATACAGGACTATACAGATATAGCCAGTGTAAAAGATGCCCACTGTATGCCTTGATAACTTCACTGTTGCTATAGTGTTGCGCCACCTCTGAGCATAATTATTACATTTTAAAATTAGCCATGTGAAAGAGCAAAGAATGGTCTAGCAAATAGTTATGCGAGATAAGAATTTTGTATTCAGAATATGTCTACTCTGCTCTACATAGCACTTTTGAGAAAGAATGTAAGATTAAATATAGCTGTCTAGTGGAGAACAAGTAAAGGAAGATACATTTCTTTCATGGCTGCACTGCATGCTAATGTTAGTCCAAACAATATCAATAAATGTACATTTTAATCTTAATAGACAATGTAATACAAACATGTGGTCCTTAGTAACTGGTAGGCTAATAAGGTTTAATATCTAATGTAATGAGCATAACAGTTTCTTTCTTCAGATTACAACATTTAAAATCATAGAAATTGTAGTACACTTTTTTGTCTTCCCCCGCAGGTAACTTTGGAAAAGAAGCTCTGATTTACAATTATCAAATTATGTAAACAGAGGCATCGGAGGTTTTAGATAAAACATGGACAGTGGAAAAGGTATTTTTTTTGTACATCTATATTAGTCTCAATATACTGTATTTAATAATCAACTGAAATGTTGAAGCACATTTACAAGGAAAGCAAAGGACTTATAGACATGCTGAATTGATATTAAAATGCAAAGTAGATTTTGTTGTTTGTTGTATCATCTGGTATTTTGTGGGACCAAAGAAAATATATAGAGTAGAGATTAAATATAGCCTACTTAAAATGAATGCTGTTACGTCCCCGCTCGCTAGGGGTATGGGAGACATAAACATAAACCAGATGTAGTTGGCAAGTGGAAACGTTATTTATCAACATAACTATAACCAAAAAGAGAACCAAAAACCCTCTCTAGCGGTCATTTAAAAACCAAAAATACAGGGGGCGCAGCACTCCTAAATCTAATGAATCTAATACAATATAATATTACAAAGTGTATCAGTGATAAACTGAACCCTAACCCAAATCTGCAGACTAACATAAACTATACCACTTATTGATAAAACAGGAGTGGTACCGACGCTCAGTACACTACCAGGCAACACACTATAATGCCACTGTATGCCACTGTATGCAGTAGACTTTATTTATCTAATCTGACACAGTACTTGGGGGGGAACACAATGGCCTGTTTCTAGTTCACTTCATAAGACACAGGGTCGCTGACATGCAGACACTTGTGGCTCCTCATTTAGAATCATAATAACAGCACTGCTGACAAAGAATGGGCGGGAAGTCTTCCTGCACTCTGACACAGCGTTTAGCGATTTGTCAGCGGGTGTCAGCAGTACATGCATTCGACATGACAGAGGCCCCCAACTCATAGGTGAGAGGTCGACCCTCTGCCACTCATAATTCCAAATTATTCTCTCTCTGCCCCTTCTGTAAAATCTATGGGGTCAGAGGAATATTGTGCCTTAATCAACACAGCAAAACCTACCAGAGACTAATCCGAATGACTAACAAGGAACTTTCATTGAACTTATGGAGTACTGCTGAAAAATCTTTCATTCACTAGAGGAGTACACAGAAATATTGTTAGGTTGGGTCAAACTTCTCACCATGACTTATCGTGCCCAAATATCGAATAGTCCAGAGATCGCACAGCAGTTTTTCTAGCACTTCCACATAATTGAAGAGTCCTCCAAGCAACTCTTAGTACTTTCAGAAGAGTATTATCAACGTGACAAGACTTTACATTGACTTCAGAGGCTTTCTCTCCTCACCACCTATTTCATGGACTCTTGACTTCATAAGCACAAGGATTAACATTCTCCCCACTGGGGGTGAACTGAAATGAAAGTAAACAAACAAAATAAATTCCAAATTAAGATTTCCTATTGAGACAGAAAATAAAGAGCATTCGGTATAATGCAAATAGGAACTGCTTGAAGCCTGCTTATGAGCGTTTCAAAATATTTATTTGAAAATGTTTTTATAAATGTCATTAATGTTTAAACCTCATTTCTTTGCATATTTCTGTCTGTTTGCTTGTTGTGTTTGAGGTTTAATAACTTCAGTGTTTTGCATCACACACCCATTAATGATACCTTAAATATGGCAAAGGACTAAGATCTTCTTAAAAAATATGAAAGAAAATATACTGTGGGTCTGGGACTCGAGGATGTGCCGTAAAATGCTTTTTAAAAATTGAAATCTTTAATTTGCAGTATTTATAATCTTTTATTTAATTATTTCTAAAATTGTTTGATCATGTTCAATAAAATCTTTGTACATTTTTCAATGCCGTTTATGGTGTTCGTAAGCCTACTATATAAATACTGTATACTGTTTATACTATTAGGTGGTAGGCTATGCATCCCCCAGGTCACAAGCACTGAACAACTTATTTTGGGGGGGAAACAGGTCAAAAAGAGAACCACTGATTTAAACATATCAGATGGTAAACGCCTTCAGCAATTGTGTATATGGAGAAATGTCAGTGTGCCCTTCTGAGCGACCAGGCATTAGTTTAAGGACCGGTGGCCAATTCCCATGTGGGGGGGGGGGGGGGGGGGGG
>JAODLI010000295.1:0-12143 GCA_027575585.1 Percopsis omiscomaycus | reverse complement strand
AGGTAGGGGTTACATGGTGCTATTACATGGAGCAGGTAGGGGTTAGGCATCTTGCTCAAGGATGCTTACAGGTAAGCAGACTCTGGAGCTCGAACCCACAACCTTCTGGCTGGGAGTCCAACACCTAGACCACTAGACTATCCTGCCACTAGACCACACTAGACCACACACACCCCCACAGTATACTGTAAGAATAATACCAGCTTGGTTATGAAGCTGTGTGTGTGTGTGTGTGTATGTACAGAATATCTCTGTGTGTCTGTGTGTGTAATGCCTGCTTGCCAGATTGTTGTCATATCTCCAGGCCGGGTGTTGCTAGCAGTGTTAGCTACAGTCAATCAGCCTGCAGATGTGTAATGGGTGTGTTACAATCAAAGTTCATTGGTACCTAATCGCTATTTTCAGACAGTTACACCGGAGATTTTACAGTCGGATACAGAAGAGATCAAAGTATGGATCAATTTATCATTTTGGTTATCCTTCACTGTGGTGGGTCTGAGTTAAGCCAAGGAAGTTTGACCTGTGTCTCTACATAACTTCAAGAGAAGTAAACACTATCTGTTTTTTTTAGATATTTTTTTTGAAAATGTTGCCTTGCTAATGACTTCATGTACATCCCACTGGAAAATGCATAAATGCACACACATACAGACTAAGCTCAATCACTTGGGTTTATTTTGTCTAAAATTATTCACATCAGGACTACAGTACACACTACACCCCCACACACACACAATAAACACACAGGGTTCTATTCAAGGTGTAAAATCAATTTATTCTGGTCTAAGGGAAGAGTGTGTTTTTCAGAGACAGATAATTCTGTCTTGACATTAGAGTCAACACTGCTTTAGTAAATCCACCACCATTGCCCTAGTTTTATGTCAAATGCAAAAACCTGACACCGGTTTTCCAGTTGGACATACACTTTTAACTTAACGGTGAAAATTTGCTTTTTGTCACACTAAAAGAGTGTTGTGATTTTATTGGCCTCAGGGTGTTTCGGGTAACAGGGATACAAGCATATCTCCAGTCCAAACGGCAATAATACTTTTGTTGTAAACAAACAGAAGATAGATGTGCCCTTTTGTGATGCAATGTCTCAGTAATAGTCTAAGTGGCCAACAAACCATGCATAGCCCCTCAGATCAGATGACTGGTGGAGATCCATAGAGCTCAAAGCTGCCTAATGCAACTTCTTCCCATTATAAAAACAATAAAAGGACGACATAATTTAGGCCTACAGTACACTATCAGTCAATGCAGGTCACACTGTTGATATCAGCTTTTTTTATCCAAAGCAACTGGTCGGGCTAGTAGGGGTTAGGCATCTTGCTCAAGGATACGTACACCAGGGCAATGGTGGGGATGGAACCCACGACCTGAAAAAATGACCTGCCAACTGCATTTGCCTAAATCGTTTGGCTGAGAAGATAAGCAAAAGCGATGAGGTGGACAAGGTCTGTTTTACAACCCAAGCTGTTCAAATGTCAGGCTAAGTTTAAGGCTCAGACATTTATTCAAAATGATTAGCAGTTCTTACCAGTTCTTACAAGTTAATCCAAATGTGAAATCCAATATATTTGTATTGACAGTAATTACACTTCATGTGTCAAGGGCCTTCACGACCCAATTTTCAACACAGAAAATAAACAGTCCCTAACATCAAAACCCTATAACCAGACAAGGGAAAACTCCCAAGAAACCTATGTTAGATGTTCAAATGTTAGAAACCTTGGGAAAGGGCTGTAAAGGAGGGACATCCCTGACACGTATGATACACCAACAGACCTAAGGACTTTATTTCCTCAGGTGGAGAAACAACAACTCTGACCTTATTTATGGGTCTCCAGCGCATGTGGCCAAACATTGTGATACAAGAACATAGACAGGTGAAAACACACTCTATTAAACTGCCCAGATACACAAATCAGGATGACAAGTCTGTCCATAGGCAGGTCCCTGAACTCCATGTTAAAGCCAAGTGATTTACAACTTTGTCTCATCTAATAAAGCAGAACCATGCAGCTGGAGGTTTTTACACCTAAATAAAAAGAGCATTCTTGTACTAAAGGCATACTTTTAATAAGCCACCCTGGCAGCAGTCTGACTTTCGAATTCAATCAAAGAGTCTGTGGATGTTTTTAACAGGGACTAGTGAGCAAAACACACCGTGGGCCCCTCAAGACTTATGGCCCCTGCTGGCTGCATGTGGTGTATCAATTTGTAGAATTGACTGTGGTATTGGTAAATAAATCACTAAGCTATTTGCTAAACCTTGATTGGTGGACTTACGGGCAGGGGCGGAACAAGTGCACACTGGACCCTGGGGCAAAAATAGACCATGGACCCTTTATCCAAAATTCACATACAGTTAGAGTGCCACTGTATTTATAAAAGATCATGAAATATTCATGTTCAGGGGGGCTGACTTTGCTTCATCAAATTGCTCTTTATACTCTTCTAGAGCTCTCTTAGCATTTAGCAATATAGCAGACGCTTTGAGAAGGTCCATGGTTTTCTCCTGGACCATTTTGGAGATGGCATTTGTGCATTCCAAAATCTTTGTCTGAATGCTGATCAGAAATATGAATTTTGAATTTACTAATGGCTTTCTTCAGCGCGTCTGCTTCATCTCGCTCATTTCTTTTATCGCTAGTAAGGGAGAGTTTATTAAGAGCTTTAACGATGTCGGCATATCTATACTTTACCACCACGAGCCCATCATAGCGGTACAGTGCACATACAAGGCAAGGGGCTCCCTCTCCGCAATTCTAGCTTGAACGCCCGAATAAAGACCACTCATATTTGCTGCCCCATCATACCCCTGTCCACGGCATTTGGAGAGAACGAAACCATTTTGTTCAATGGAGCTCAAAATTCGACCCTCTAGTTCTGAAGCAGACGAATTTACAGTGATTTCAAAACCGAGAAATCACTCAGTGATCCTAATATCAGTAGCAACACCCACCGCGTTCCTGTCGATGGTAACATACCGGTAGACTTGGCTCAACTGATCTTGCTTTGCTACATCTTGGGTTGTATCCATGATGATGGAGTAAAATTAGGACATGTTTATATCATGGATTATGTCGCTCTTGACTCGTTGAGATAATATACTTTATAAATAATCTCATCTTGAACGGCATGACTTAGACATTATTGGACAGGGTCGTAGTGGGCCAGTAGCTCTATTATGGACGGAAAGTTGCATGTATTTTCCTGCCCCCTCTGTGCCCCCTAAATGGCAGGTTACGTGAAGCTAGGGTAAATGTCACAATCCGCGTGAACATGCTCGTGCACGCTACGTTTTGACGGAGCACCTGTCGGGGATTAGCCCGTACAGGTGCATCTAGTTATGTTTAATTATTGTGTCCCTTTAAGTTTCCTCACAGCACTCGGTGCTGTGAGTCATTGTTTGCTGTCACAGTGGTTGTGTTACGCAAGTAATCATTAAAAGCTACGTTTAGTACGCACTCCGTTCCTCCGACTGTCTGTGCTTCTACCCTGGCTCGCGCCTGCACTCGCTACTCTTGAGCGCAACCGTTACAGAAAGCTTTACGTTTACAATGCGCTCTTAAAAAACGTGCTGCTCCAAAAGTGAGCAGCACCACGCACATTCCTCTCCATGTCAGTGTTTATTGTTACCATGGAGCTTCCATTGCTCATGGACCACACATGCACTAAGATGGATCTGTGTTGATTCGTGCATCACAATTTTAGAAGAGATGTGCTTCCAATCTTTGACACCATTAACCCCACGCATTATTGTAGAAGGGGCCTTGACGATTGGCAAAAAGCTAGCAAGGCTCACAATATGCACAGTCTAGTTTTCTCCGAGTAGCACAACCAACTTCGGGGCAACTTCATGCCAGATTTAGTGTGGGACGTGTAGTGGTGTGCTGAAAAGCTACGATTGTATGTAACGGGAAACGGACCGTTGGGTTTACACGGGCAGTTATGTACAATAATGTACCGCTTTAGATTGGCATAATCAATATTTTCGGGGAAATGTGCTCTGTCTGTTGGAAAACTATCCAGATTAGAAGCCTGGTCTCCTACCTCAACCAGTTGTCTATCCCCACGTTTCCCAACCATAGACTGTATAACTCCTGTGACCTGTGCTAGCAAGACTTCTAAGCACCACGCCGCTGCTACAGCATGGCGAATCCTCACCACCGCTATCGTTTGCAGGCACAACAGAGAGAGATAGCACAGAAAAAAAAGAATCCAACTTTGGAAGTTTAGACTTTGCATCTTCTTTATATATTTTTTCCTTTCTCTTTTGCACTCCACTTTTAAATTTAAACATATTGGGACAGTATACTACACCACAAGGCTTGCGACACTACTACACCAGACAACGACCAGTCTTCACTCTGTCTAGATCATCTAGTAGAATTTCGATGATAGATTTGAAGTAGCAAAAAACATGTACACATCATGCATTGCAATAATTACATTTTTGTACAAATTTTCAATTTTATTGTTAAATACACGCTGTAACAGCATACTTATACAATATATTCTCATGTCATTAGCCATTGAACAATTATAGCTAACATTTATTAATGTTTCCCAACGTGATGCAATTTTACACAGAAAATAAGATGATATATAAAGTGCGCGGATGGTTGCTTTTCTGGTTGATAAGCGACGATTCATTAGAGCGACCATGCGACGGTGTGAAGGGGGGGCCTTCTACAAGCACCAGGGGGCCCAGGCCTTGGGGAGGCTGCCCCCCCCTGGCAGTCCGCCACTGGTTACAGGTATGATGGCTGTAGCATAAAGCCTGTCCAGATGACTTCAGACCGCTTGCATTAAAAGTGCAATAAGCATTTACCGGCTGTGTTTCTTTGACTTTACACTGCCACCTAGTGGTATATATACAGTATATTTAAGATATTATATATTCATTTAGAGAAGTGTTAGTGCTAGCTTCTAAATGGTACTGACAAAATATATTATTGCTCTGAACACATGCAAGTTTCTCTGGTAACTGAAGCTACTTGTTTAGCATGAACTAAGGGAATAACTCACCTAAACACACACACATGCACACACATAATGCATTCTTCTAGAAACATCCAGCAGCATTAATCAATGACATACAGTATAATGTCATTGGTTACTATTAATGAGAGAGGTTTGACATCAATCACCGTTGGAGACTGAACTGGCTGTCTGGATGCGAGGTCAAACCAACATGAGTTAAATTCGTAAGAACAAAGAGTATTGATTCCTAGAGGTCCCCCCAGTGGAAAATGAAATGTATTGTTATAAATGTTTCTTTGTCCTTGAATGAAACAGCGGGCAAACCCCCTTCTAATCGAATGCATGCTGCATTTTCCAGTGGACACTTTTAAGACAAATGTTCAAACCTACTGGCTGTTATGCCAATGAGGCACATATTACACACAGTCAACTTTCTTGCACATGGACACATGGCACAAGACACAGGGCAACTCATTTATCTTTTGGCAGGTCCTATATCAATATTCCACAAGATGTACTTAGCTTTAACTACATGTGTGACATCCCCAGTTTATCTGTCCTCTCCTATCTTTGACAACAGGTGGCTTGTTTTTCCATCTGCAGTGAGGCGAACTGCACAGATCGATATAAGCCGGGACACATTCAGCACATTAAGATCGGTCCAGTATGTCAATACAGCCTCTCTCCCCATTCCCTGAACCACCTTTTTTCCTCTACGTCATAAAGCTTACAGAAGGAAGTCATGAGGACAGACAACCAAGTAGGCTCCACAATGGTGTTTTACTAAACCTTCGTGTTTCTGTATATCGTGTTTAGGTTAAGTCATTCCTTGACTTCAAGCTTCAATAAAACAGGCCAAAACTCCTGGTATATACATATATTTAAAAATACATGCAATGTTTTATTGGCCTATCTTATAACACGGTTTCCATTTGATAGCAGGGATGCGTGATTATCCTTGCAGTACATGTGGCAGTGGGGCTGCCAACAGTAAATATCCCATGTCCATTTATAGCAGCATGATGCAGTGAAACTGCTCAGCTAATCTCCCATTCTGCAGCACTAACTGCCATTACAACTCTAAGGGACCATTCATCATACCTGGCCAAGCAGCCATTTTGGATCAACAGCAATGTCTTTTATGCTATAGGAAGCTAATCTAGCTAAAGGTCTGTACCAGTTATACCTATGGGCAAAGTACAATGGTGCTACTGCGTTGGAGAGTTTTAGAAGACTCAGAAGGTTACACTTCCCTTTTCAGTACATCTTTTTTAAGTGCTGTGCCGTGTGGCTCCTCTCCACTCCTACCCCTACAACTCTGATTGGCTCACATTGTTTTCTACCCCTCCCCCTACAGCTGCCTGCACTTGGGTGGACCAGGGAGGCTCTGACTCTAGAAGCAGACGTTTTTATGTGGCTACTGGTGGTGCTGCACCTGGAAGAAGTGACTAGCAATACACACCCCATTAAAAAATTTGTAATCGGTGTTACTGCTACGCTAATGTTTTTTCAGTTCCCACACCGGGCTCACATTTTGCTTTGTAATTTGCCCTTGGTTCATCTGTACATCAATTATTTCTAAGAATAGCAATATAGACGATTATTCTTCATTACATAACAACAAAGCTAAAGTCGTATGGTCGTGCCTATAATACAACACCTACAATAATATAATGATATAATTCAACAAAAACATCAATGTATTTGCTGCTGTTCTGTGCATGAGGTTTGCAACTGCGAAACTCCAGGGTCGCAAGTTGGGACATACTCTTCAGTTTGTATTGCCCCAGTGTGTCTTCCTTGTTTCCCTGTGTTCTTCCTGGCCCCTCCCTTGCTCCGCCCTGCTTCCCATGTATGGCCCTTCCTGGTTCCCCAATCACCGCCCTCACCTGGCTCCTGGTTCCCCAATCACCGCCCTCACCTGTCTCCTGGTTCCCCAATCACCGCCCTTACCTGTCTCCTGGTTCCCCAATCACCGCCTTCACCTGGCTCCTCGTTTCCCAATCACCGCCTTCACGTGTTTCCCGTTCTCCCCAATCATCCCTAGTGTATTTAGTCTGTGTTCTCCCCTGTCTCTGTGCTGGTTCCTTGTCTATGTCCTGTTTTATGCCAATGTCATCGGCGATGTCAGAACCTATGCCTGAGTGTTTTTGCCCTTTTTGTTACCCTGTTTCTGTTTAGTCTATTAAACTCCCTAACCCCACTGTCTGCCTGCCTGTGTCTGCACTTGGGCCTCGAGTAATTCTAACCCTGACAGTGAGTGATTTGCTTGCCATGGCAAATAAATTGCAAGACAAGGTTTGTGTACATGGATAAATATATATTAGTAAATACAGTCAAAACACGTGTTAGCATGTTTACAAATGAATGGAAATATGTGCTGTAAAAGTTTTAACTGTGCAATGCCTCAGCTCAGGTTTTTCAAGGCAATTTTTTATATCCAGTAATTTTTCAGAACTCTTTCTGTTTAGTTTTTCTGTTGCTTGCACTAAATTGTAATAAAATAAAATTATGAAATTATCCAAATTTATAGTACTACAGTATCTGGGGTCATTGACCTGAATGGTCTGATTTGAATAAGGCACAGAAAAATGCTTGTACTTCTAAATTTCCATTTTTGGAAGTGACTTATAGGGGATCATACTTTGATGCCAGGATTCGTTTTTAGTTTGCTTTCTCCCTCACTGTTAAATAGAGTTACTAGCCGTCCTTGCCAATGAGATTTGGAATATATGTACAAATATTATTACTTTGCATGAAATATTTTTACCACATAACATAGGCATCACATTCATCTTGATTTGACACCCATGACAGCATTCATCCTCAGTAGTTAGTGTAGTTACTTTTTTCGGGGTCACGGGTCACAAAAATGTTTAACTGCAGCTCTAGACCATCTAGTGGCCTTCCGTCTTTTTACCTTCTGAATTAAAACCATAAAAACACATGAATTCAAGTAATATTAACCTCAGCACCCTCTAGCTTTTTGGCAAAGAATGTGGGATACTTAATTAGGAGTTTAATTAGCAAGTCATGGGAACTCAAGCTGAAATTAATTATTAGCATTACAATCAAGTTGTTGCTGCGATGTTCGGTAGCAGGAAGCGTGAAAAGCAATCACACACTACTGAGGATGTGGGAAATGGCCTTCCTGAATTTCAAACACAATTTGTTTCAGTCACATTCAGTGTCATAACATCTGTTGGGTCTATGTCCACGACCCATTTGCTTATACAGTAAGTTCAGCTCATAAATACTCTTGATGTATACTCACACTATGCAACTAGCGTTGCCTTTCCTTAGCAGGCTCAATACATTTACAATGAGAGTGAGCATAGTGAGCAAAACACCCTCTGCGAGGCAATGTCAGTCAACTAGTGTGAACACATGTTAGATCACAGGTCCATTACATCATCACACGCTTTAATATGTTTTATACTGTATTTATGTCTATTCAATTGGTTTTATTTAGCTTCTTCACCGATACAGAACATATAAATGTAGCTTGTTATGTCTGTTGACATTCTTCTTTACGCTGTGCTTTTGTCTATTTAGAAGACGGTGGTAGAACTAGCTTGGGTGTTGTCCACTGTTCTCGCCCACCTATTAAGGAGACCACGCTAACACACACACACCTGTGTGGTCCTGCTTGTCTTCAGCACTGCTCCTCGCCCAGCGCGTCCGTGTTCTCGCCCAGGTCTGTAGAGGCTGACGGCCCTCTCATCTTACCCCTGCCTGGGCCTGGGCCTGAACCCAGCCCAGGACCCCCAGCCATGCCCCCGGCCCTGTGGCCTGGGTAGACCTCCACAGAGCTGGAGATGGACTGCAGGGAGTGGTGGTGGAAGTAGTGGAATGCCTCCTGGTCCAGATAGTTCTGCTCCTCCCGTAGACCTTGCTCAAACAGCTTCCTCTTGTGGCGGAACTCGATCACCGTCTTGGTGTAGGAGTTAAGGGTGGTGACGGAGGCTGCCATGCAACAGGTGAAGGATCCCCACGCCATGCTAGATGGAGGGAGAGAATTTGCACATTAAGGATGGTTACGTTAGAATAGTAAATTCCATAGTATAATCCCATTGTCACATTCAGTTCATTCTTGATTTTATCAAACGTAATAGAACTAAATGGCCAGTCTTCTCAAAAAATGTTTGCTACATGCTAGAACTCACAATCAACGTGAATATGTTTTATAGGCGTAACAGACCTCAAGCAATTGTCTTGTTGCTTACTGGTTCTCCAATCCGCAAGCCAACCCCTCCCTGTTTTTGTGCTGTGGCAAACTTTAATTAAGCGTTAACCCTCAACCATTCTAGAGATTCGGAAGAGCTGAGGGGATTTTCACTGACTCAGGCATGTCCCAATCCATTCTCGAGCCATGTGGTAAATCCCAGACAGTTCTTATTAGTGTGTTCTCCTTGCAGATACAAAGCTACAATGTTTTAAGGACCACCAATGCAGATTATGCCTGTTTCGACAGTGGTATATATTTTCTATTATAGTTATTGGCATTTATTTGTAGTCTTTTTATTGGATACAACTGTTGTATGTATTTTACTGTACAAATGTATGTTTTTGAGATGAAAGGAAAATTTGGTTCAATAAATACGCGACCAATTACAATCATTTACAGTTTTTTTCAATTGCTAACCTGCATTGGTCAAAACTGAAATCACATTGTCAAAACTCTTCACAGTCAGCGAAACAGAAATGTATGTTGACCAAACCTTGAATAATTTTTCATTGCTTTCACACAAAATGCATTCAATGACCACATTCTCCAAAATCCATGAACTCTTTTCTCATTCATACTCCCCGTTAAACACTATATATTTGCAGCACATTTTTTAAGTCTCCAAAAGAGAATGATGGTAAATGTCCTGCATTTATGCAGTAACCAGATTGAAATATTGTAATGAGTGTCGAAGACTTGAGTGCAGAGGGAGAAGAAGACGTGAAGAAACAGAACAGCATTTTTTTAATAATAGATTTAACGTCTTTTCAGCAGAACAACTGGCAGCATGGCTGCAAGCAAACAATAGTTCAACAAACACCAACAATTCCCTTCATCCACCCTCACGCTTATATAGCCAGCAGGAGAGGTTTGATGAGGGGATTGCGCACAGGTGCATAGTAGCTTGGGTGCGATGGTGTGTGGACAAAGTTCAACCAAGTTTAGTACAGTCAATAAAGTGAAAAGGTGCTATTCTTATTCTATAATGTAATACTGATTTATGTGAAAAATCATTCAAACTTAGTTCATTATTTCTACCGGTGGTATTAAGCTCAAACAACTCCGTATGAATTGCAACGGCACTTAGTTTGATTGACAGGAGAAATGTTCTGTTAGCATAAGGGGCAGGGAAGGGATGGAGCTCATCAATGACCAAGAGGATTTCTGGAGATAGAGGCGGGCACCTGGGAGCTCTCTCTGGTGGTGTGTGAATGTATAATTACACACAGACACACAAACACGTGCCCAGACACAAGCACGCACAAACACACAAGCACACACACACTGGGGTTTTTACGCTTTTACACAAAAGCGTAAAAACCCCCTGGAAGTGTGTATCTGTGTCCTCCATTTAATTAATTCCCCAGAATTCCTTTTCTTTCCCCTCATCCTTCCCGTTACCGCCTGTCAACAAGTCAGACAACAGCCGCCACACTGCGTCACTTCAGTGGACACGCAAGGTCGAGATATGTGAGCCCAGTTAATTATATGAGAGACAGCAAGCCCTGTTCTGCCGCAGGCTCCCCGACTTATCTGTAGAAAGATGCCTGGCTTATGTGGACATACACAGGCTGTGTTTAAACAGGGAATACGCCCACTGTAGAACTTGACTTTTAATGTTGTTCACAGACAAAACAAGGCTCTTGTAGACGTGGTGGGTGTTCGGCTGGCCCAAAGCTCATTCCTGGAACAGGTTCTCTATGACAAGCTGTGAACCTACAGTACATCTGTGGGTGTTTGTGTGTTGCTGTGATTCCCCTGGTGTCAAACCATAGAACGGGGGGAGATGCAGACCACTAAACTCTATCATGTGGTGATCTATGAACATTTTGGCAAGTAAGGAAGCCAAAGGAAGCTAGTAAAATACCACCAAAAAACTGGTCATAGTTCAGATTAATTAAAGAAGCACATACAAGCAGTATTCAGTATACACAGTCCAAGAACCATGGTTTATGGGATAAACGGCCTCTTGACAGGTGTTTTTATTGGGTTTGCTTCTAACAGATAAACCCATAAGTGGCCCCTGCTAAACAAAAGAAAGAAAGAGGATTACAACTCTGTGTGTGTGTGTTCTTGGACTTGCTGCATAGTGAAGACATGTTTTTTACCTACAGAGTGAGGACAATTTTGGAAAAGTGAGGACATTTTGGCCGGTCCTCACAACTTCAAAGGGCTGTTGGAAGGTTAAGACTTGGTTTTAAGGATTAGGGTAGAATTAGGTTAGGGTGAGGGTAAGGGTTAGGCATTTAGTTGTGATGGTTAAGGTTAGGGTAAGGGGCTAGGGAATGCATTATGTCAATGACGGTCCTCACAAAGATTGTACAGAAGTACTACAAACTGTGTGTGAGTGTGTGCGTGTGTGTGTCTCACCAGAAGGACCATCCGTAGTACCAGCTGTGGGGTCTCCAGTCTTCTGGTCCAAGGCTCACAGTGATCTGGAACACCTGAGTGTACATCATATGAGCCACCATGCCCAGGAGCCCTGCACGCACACACACACACACACACACACACACACACAAAGACAAAGGCTCAGCTAAAGCATCATTTATGGAGGAGCAGACGTGTCATTATAGCCTCTCAATTGATTTAGTGAACCAATTATTAATACTGGCTGTCACACTATCAATGCAACACACACACACACACCCACTAATGGCCTATGCATTACCAAAAGATAAATATAACACACACAAACACCTATAGCACTTGATAAACAGACCATCTTTCCTGCTTGGCCTTCACACGACAGCGGTTTCCAAGAAAGGTGGTGTGTGTGTGTGTTCGTGTGTCAGGTGTCTGAAAGTGTGTAGTTGTGTGTAGTTGTGTTTGTGTATTCAGCTACACGGGTTTGGGTTGTGTGTGTGTGAAGTGTATGTTTTTGTGTTTGTTTGTGTGTGTGTGTGTGTGTGTGTGTGTGTGT
>JAODLI010000294.1:0-12144 GCA_027575585.1 Percopsis omiscomaycus | reverse complement strand
GACAACATAGTTTTGGATCTTATATTGCATTTCTGTCACTAGAGCCTCTGAAATATTACACACTTAACCTTTAAGTGTGGTCACGTGATATTTTTCTACGCTTGTAGGCATCATTGTCTAGACGTTTATGGCCCCGATTGTATGCGATAGAGACTAGGGCAAATATACAGGGAAATTACCCCGACTTTCGTATGATGCATTTTCTACCACAACATAGTATAGGGTTAGGGTTATTTTAATTATCTATTTAATGAATGTTGAGAGGTGCACTTTTGATTAATTTAGGGAAAAGGGCAGGGGCTCCCCCGCACGTGCTTGGTCACTAGCCTAATACAAGTATGGGTAACTTAGCGTACTGTAGCAGCACTGGCACTAGACATAGCAGTAGCCTATAGCCTAGATATATATCAGTTCAAATCTGTTTATATTATATTTATTCTATTATTTATCTCCCAAATGACAATTTAATGGAATCTAATACAGTATAATGTCATACAATATCATATAAAATAAATAAATAATTTAAACACAAGCATTTGATCTGGTTAACACAGATATAGCTCTATAGCTATAGCTCTATCTAGTGGCCACTAAACCCCTTTACAACAAGATCACAAATTCCCTTTGAATTGTGCGTATAGAATTATACGCACAATTAACACTATATAGGCCTATCTGCTCCACTAGGCTAGTGCTAACCACGTAGCCTATCTTGACAAGCACAAATGCTACAAGTAACCTAGGCTACGCTACATCAGAAATATTACTCAAGTAGCCTATCTATTCTAGTAGAAGTAGCCTAGCCTACTAACCATGTAACGTTAGGCTTACTGTAGTACAAGTAGTCTACTTCAACATCAACTATGACGAGCCCCAGCTGCAGTCAGTATTGACGTAGCCTAGTCTATGTCCCTTGAAGACAGATTTAACTATTGTCTGTCAACCCATCGGTATTTAAATGAGCAATTATTATTCAGTCTTTGATGATATCTGTAAATGTAGGCTATCAATCATTTTCTCACTGCCAGAATCTATTTTCCCCGTATTTGACCATAGATGTCACTGCTGATCTGATATTAAAAAAAAACTAGGCATGCATTAACGGAGCAGGTAGATGCCGTTTGTTTAGTTTTTATTCTTGCTCACTCTGGTTTACTTTAGTTTGGTGTAGTATAATTTTGTCTAGTTTTGTTTAATTTGTTTGATCGAGTTGAATTAAGATTCGTTATGTTTACTTTTGTTTAGCGTAGTTTCTGAAACGTAATTCTAGTTTCATCCGTAACTAGCTGACCAGTTAAACCTGTTAGGGGGCAAGACTGTAAGGGGCGTGGCCTCCGGTCAGCAGTGAGATGAGCAGAGCGCAAGGAAGGATAACAGACGGCAGAACAGACGGAGAACGGAGAGACCAAAACCGACCAAACAGGGAAAGCTGAGGGCTACAGACACACCGGGAGACCCAGGACCACGGACGCAGACACATCGGAACATGACTGAGGCGGTGGTAACGAGCGGCCCGAAGGACGGCGGACGGGACCCCGAATACTTCCGGAAGGTGAGCGGAACAGTCCGGTCCGGTTTCAGGTTTATTTACCTGAAAAGACATAGATTAGGCCAAGTATTTATCCACGGGTAGGGATAATATTTAGGAGCAAGTAGGGGGTTACAGTAACACTTTATGTCTGTCTAGAGTCTAGACCATCATAGTTATGATGGTTACAGGGCAGAGGATTTTAGGCGTTTATGTGACATCACATCGTAACATAAACATTTCATATCAGAAGACAATACCAGTGGTAAGAAAAAATGGCATCAAAACTGTCTGCCATGGACCACAACTACAGGTGTGTGCGTGTGTGTAGGCCTATTGTTAAGTTGTTGGGTGTGTTTTTGCGGCAGCGCATATAACTGGTAATACATTTGCATGTTTACTTGGCAGCTTGAACCAGTCAGGCAACAGGTGAGTCACCTGTTCGCTCTGTTACTGTAGCGAACATACTATCTGTGATGAGAGGATAAGACTACATGCGTGTGTGTGCCTGTGTGCTGCGCATGTGCACACATCCAGGCAGCTGAACAGGCCTTTGTCTCTGTCTGTCCATGTGAGACGCTCCACTTCCTGTGGAGACCCAGCTTGCTGGCACACTCACACCAAAACACTCTGGTGTCAGAGCCACAGGTGCTATCCTCTCCTTTCTCCTTTGTGTTCCCCTCCTCCCTCCTCTCCTCTCCTCTGCTCTCTCCTTTGCGTTCCTCTCCTCTCATCTCTCCTTTGCTCTCCTCTCCTCTCCTAAGGAAAACAACAGACTGTCTGCATGTCTCTTAACTCTCGATTGTCCAGCTCATTGACTTATCATCTTCACTGGGTACGTTCATTGGACTGAAGGTTTGTTACATTTAGTGAATCTGTTTGAAAGTAGTTCAAGAACGTTCTAAGGTGTTTGCTGCATTTAAGGGCCATGGCGAGTGTTGCTTAATGACGTCTATTAAAAGTGAAGCCACATATTTGGAACCAGTTAGGGGGTTTTATACATATTTGAGTATTTGCAATCATCACTATTTAATACCAGTTGCAAATTTCGCGTTCATTTCCAGCTTTTTTCACCTGAAAGGTATGCTGTCTCATTCTTATATGAAATGCATGAAATTTAATATCGGAATATGTTGACACAAGCATTGTGGTTATATCCTTCCTAGCAATTGAAACGGGTTTTGTGCGTTACAGCACTGACAGTGGTGGTTGTATCTACCATCATCTTGTGCATCTGTATGGCTGAAACACAACAATCTAGAGCAGAAAAACACAAACAATTGCTTTGTTGTTGTTAGCCATGTGAACGTTGTTTAACTCGCAGCCCAACTCCCTGTTTGGTAACCTGGCATTCAGTCCACTGCCGTTTACGTTCATTGACGTAAAGTAAACATTATGCCGTCCTGAACGCTGCCTCTGAGTCTCCAAACCACAGAGACCACAATCACATGCACACACTAAACAGTGGGTAATGAGTGCTCTTTGGGGGTGGGAGACTATTGCTTGAACCAGAAAGTTCACTCTCTCTCTGGCCCCAGGGCTGTTGGTTGTATAAGACAGCCTTCCCATAATTCCTTGGGTTGTTTATGACTTTTGCGACCTTGATCCATAGTACTGGGCATAATGGCTACTCTGGCGATGGTTTTGTTCTGGTAAAATGAGCAAGACACTGCCAGGGTTAGGAGTTATATTTCCTTGTGTAGAGCAATGCACTGACACTACCATGGTTAGGGGTTCCATAACCTGTGTAGAGAAGGGCCAGGTTTTGGGGTTCTATTACAATACCTGTGTAGAGCAAATCACTAACACTGTTAGGGTTAAGGGTTCTATTCCCTGGTTTTGTTATCCTGAAACACAGTAAACATTGATTTTTGTTTTACTAGCATGAAGAAATGCAATCAATCATAAACTTGTCTCTCTGGCTCTGATTAACACATCTACATACCTCCCTTGGTTCCACCCTGTACCATGACATTAGCTTGACTCACACTGTTTAATTATAGCAGCACCACCATCCTCCTGTCATTCCCTGTCACTCCTTCCTCCACCCCTTCTTTCTGTGTGTGTGTTGACACAGTGAGGCAGAGCACCTTGATAACAGAATAGAGAGAATAGACGCCATTTAATTTAATAAGATTTACAGGTATTGAGAAACTGCCTACAGTGCATTTCTGAATGTTTATAGTGGTAAACTACAGGTTCCAGAATACACTGCACCAGCGAGAACAAGAGGGATATTTACTAAGCCCCCAGTGGCAAGGCACAACTACTGTTCCCTTAGCTGGTATGGGGGACAATGCTGGTACTACTGCCAAATGCTGTTTTGCACAAAACGCCTATTCCCTATTAACGGCCCATGGATAACGCACACTGCTAAAACGATATTAAACATTCCTTGAATGAGGCACAAGTTTAAAAAAGATCATTTATATTGATTTATTTATTTATAATTTTATAAGGTCACCTAGAGTCCAGGAAAGCTTGTTGTTTAGAGTGATGTCATCACAAAGCACGGACATGGATTCGCAGACGCACGGTGGGCACAGATGACACTAATGCGAATGCTCTGTGCTGGTCAGACGGAAGTGGGGAGAAGCATTCTTTGTCATATGCGCTGGGCAAGCAGTTTTAATTGAAATGAGTGGCTGCCATTTTGACATGCCTTATCCAGTTACTATAATACATCTATGCTTTTTACTTACTCAGTAAAGGCTGGCGGTCTGTACACAAACACTTTACTTCTGCGTTCTAAAGTATGGTGGATAAAGGTGGATAAATCTAACAATACACAAATGTTTTATTTCAGAACCGACTTTCTATGCCGTTATTTGGGGTGTAGATAATATAGATAAAATTTACAATATATGTCAGTTAAGCTTGTATTTCCAGTATTGTATGGTAATATGTGGTAACACACGCTCCTTGTGTGTGTGTCTGTCTGTGTGCAGGGCAGCAACCCACTGTGCCAGACAGGCCGTTCTGAGCTGCAGAAGACACGAGCAACGTTGAACCAACAGATAATTCGACAGATGAGACTCAGAGCCGGAGCTGAAAACCTGCTAAAGTAAGTGTGTGCAGGTGTGTTTGTGATTGGAGGCTCTGTTTCACTTTAGTTTATGCAGCCCTTGTTCTGTCAGCAGCAGGTGTGTTGAACTGGGTCAGACCGACCCTAACCCTAACCTAACCTTTTGGGAGACAGGGGGCAGGATAGTCTAGTGGTATAGGTGTTGGACTCAGCCGGAAGGTCGTGGGTTAAAGCCCCAGAGTTGGCCTACCTGAAAGAACCCTTGAGCAAGATGCCTAACCCCTATCTGCTCAATGTAATAGCACCATGTAATTGTAAGTCACTTTGGATAAAAGCGTCTGCTAAATGATCTAATTGTAATTGGAGATTCAGGATATTAATTTTATTATGTGGCAGAAATTGATTATTTTCATATGGTATTAATTATTAAATCATGTTATTGTCATATACAGTATTTTGGTAGTAAATCATGGTGCTGCCTTCTTTAATTGATCTTCTCAGTGTTTTCTATTAGCTAAAGTGCATGATGAAATAAATCCACATTCGGTAACTAGTGTACAGTCTGAACACTAGTGTTCATATATATTTACTGTATATTGTTGTATGGTTTATGGTGCCGGGGTTTATTTAAATTTTTTATACTAATCTGAGGCACATTATTGGATGACGCAGACATGTACATGTACATGCACACCGCAAGCTTTCTGTATGTGGCATGAGGGCCTGCCTCAACTCTTCCGACTTCTGGCCGGTACACTGGAACTGTCTTCTCTTGTCTCCTCTCCTCTTGCCTTCTCTCCTCCCCTTTTTTTTTTTTTATTTATTTTATTTTTTTCTTCTCAGGTTTATAGTGATTGATGACACCTACTGTAGATCTCTAGACTAACCGGTTGGGCAGGTGGGTGTGGGTGAAATCAGAGATAAGAAATCCTTGTGTGTACACAGTATGTCTTATTCAGACTCGCACACAGTGGTTCAACTACATCCTTATCTCAGCTTTCCAGGGTAGGCTAACACATTACCACATACACACAAACAAGAAGATGTAAGATAAGGCACACACAAACAGAGATGGTTCGTTGTTCACAGATGGTCTATGGATCATTTTGCTGCACACACACATCCGTACTCATCAGAAGAAAAAATAACAAATATGTTAACACCATTGATTCCAGTACAACCTGTGCTCTTCGTCCAATTTAAGGAACTCACAGGTCAATTAATCAGGATAAACCTCTCTTCCTCTATGTCTGTATCTCTCGCCCAGGGCCACCAACAACAACAAGGTTCGTGAGATGGTGGTGTTGGAGCTCAGCTACGTCAATGCCAACCTGCAGCTCCTTATGGAACAGCTAGAAGGTCTCAACAGCTCTGTGGAGGTTTACCAGAACAGCCAGTAAGTCCCTATCATTCACAGAGTCCAACTGTATCTGACCCTCAGGCCAGAAGACTATACTACTATACTTGATTTTTTTTTGTCTATTAAACAACTTCTTGAGTTGAAGTTGGATAAAGTTATGGTGTCAAAATGACAAGTATCAATCAAAAATAGAAGGTGTTAAGGTGTCAGTTGTCTTGACAGAACTGACATAGGATAGACTAATAAAGCTGTGTGTGTACATGCCGAGACCTGGGAATATGTCTAATCAGCAACAGTAACTCGTGACAGATGTGTGAATTAATTTTCCTTTTGGTAGTACTTATTTTAGTATGACATAAACACCTGATACTCAAAACCTGTAGAAATAAACTGCGGTGGAGAAGGTCAGTCTAATTCTCAAACCTGCCTGGTGCGTAAAGCTACAAACTGGAATTCCTAAAAAAACAAGCTTCTGCTACAATTTAAGAATGCTGCATGCCGAAAGTTTGTTGTCACCGCTGTAAATTTAGTTTTGACCACAACTGTTTGGCCCCACTATGAACATTAAGGGTCCTAGTTTCCGTGTCAAGACGCAAGCGGGGGCGCACGGCACAAGGGGAGTTCAAGGCGCAAATCAATCTAAAGTGTGGCCAATACTTTTTTTGCTATTTACGGCGGTGCTGGTAATCGGGTGTAACACAGCACAGTTGTAAAAGGGTTGGATTAGGGCCGTCATCAATTATGGCCAATCAAATGAGCTCCTCTCATTCCCTTTTTTAAAAGCAGCTCTGTGTGGAGAACTGCCAATTTCGTAATGGACAGCGAAAGTCTTTCCTACACATTCGATGAACACAGCAGAATACCTACAAATAGTTATGATCACGGATCAATTAGCCTTGGCAATTAGTTCGTCCTTTCAGGTTGAATGAAATATTGAAATTCCCGTCATCATGTTGTTTTCCATGTCCCATCCCCCGCACACACTACAAATAGGCTTTTGTGAATCAAATTAGCCACTGTCTATCCTGGCAGAACAGCATGTTGTCCATCTCTTTCCTCCTCGGTTAGATCAGCTCTTTAATTAAGCACTTGGCTGGTATTTGGGCTGTTATTTTGAGGATTGGACTATAATAACACTGGGTGGAACAAATACTTAAGTAAATGTAGGCTACAGACCAGGCAGTCCCAACCGAATGGTAATATTTATTTAACCACAAAAACAATAGAGAAAACGCAGTCCAGTTCAGCTAGACTAAAACCGTAGTGGGTTTAAAAACTGCAATACAAATTGTTGTGATACACGGCATTTCCTACCAAGCTATGGGATTACACAACAGCCAGGCAGACCCTTCTTGTAGCCTACACAAAGGAAACACTGAATGCTCATTCCGGAACAGATGCATACCTCTCTGGACCCAAAGCTTCGTTTTTGAAAACGTTCAGTTGTTATTACAGTAGCTGACTCCATTCAGGTGTTGCTGGAGCCACTGCGTTCAGACATGTCCCCCTCCGAAACCATCAGATAGAGAAGCACGTATTTATTTCTGATGTAAACAAATCTGTTTAATTCAGTGTTAAAATGAGCCAATACTTTTTTGTTGGGTAGGCCTATATTTTTTTTAGAAAAAAAGGATTCGGCCTCTAAGCACTGTTTCACTTTATTATCGCCGCAAACCCCCAACGTCGTAGTTATGGAGGCTTGATGGGCCATTATTGAGAACAAAAGGATATGTCGCTTGCCGTTACAGTAGCCTATGTGCAAAAAGTGCAGTTCCATTGTTAACCCCAGATAGGCTATTGGCGTCTTGTGCTTAAACCCATACTGTAGGTTATTTATAATGTCCATACAATATCGAGCCCCAGAGTTGGCCTACCTGTTAGCATCCTTGAGCAAGATCCCTAACCCATATCTGCTCCATGTAATAACAGCATGTAGTTGTAAGTCACTTTGGATAAAAGTGTCTGCTAAATGACCTAATTGTAATAGGCTACTTCAATACTGTATAGGCCTACTGTTTACACTCCAGCCTATTGGTAATGTATTGTATGGGCTACATACGTTTGCACTCTGCACTTTTAATGCCCCAGTCACACCATGTACTCGTTACTGGTGTCTCGTGATACATGTTGTAGGCTACTTTGTGTCGTGTGTTAGTACCTTGGACCGTGAGAAACAGCATTTTGTTCATTTGTATGCTCTGTATGTGGATGGATGACAATAAACACAACTTGAACACAACGGGCACGTCATTTAAAAGTGGATGCATTTATCAAACACACTACAATAGGCTTTTGTGAATCAAGTTAGCCCGCACTGTGGGTGCAGGTAACCAAACAATTCTCACCCATAGCCTATTGAAATGCTGCATGTTTATAGGCGGACTGCGGGTGAAATAGCCCGATTATATTATTTACACATTTTAGTTGAAATTAGTGCTGCTGTCAGGTTATGAGATTACAATAGTGCTAGTTATAAATGTGAAAATGTGTCCCCTTGTATAAAGCATAAATACAAAAAAAACAACCCAACAAAGACACTTGGGGATTTAACTGTCGATCTTCTGAATAAGAACATAATCTTAACCATAGAAAAATTAGCCAATCACCGTTGAGTGTTGTACCACTCTGACTGGACTGTGAAAGAAAGAACTAATCTCCTGTGAAATGATTGGATTCCATTAAAACGTACAGTAACTTGCCAGTGGGTGGGCGAGGGAACCCACCCTGCCAATCATGTGTGCCTCAATGTTACCCAGCCTGCATGGCAAGACATTTGTTACCTGGATTACATCGTTCTTAGGGCCGGATTTACAAACATCCCAAATAAAGCGTACTAAATTGTGTGTGCATTCAAAAATATTGCACATTTAATTAGTACGTGTTACGGGTGATCTACTAAGAATTATTGTGTAAATGACAACAGGTGCAAACACCATGGTGGCTGGCAGCATTTAAATGAATGGCTTGCGTGTTTTAATGGTTTCCGCCATGGTTTCATTAAGTGCGTCCCGAGTACGTGGAAATTATATGTACCGGCCCATCTTGGATGCTTACAGGAAGGCCAAATCCGGGCCTTGAACCCATGACCTTCTGTCTGGGAGTTGAACACCCAGACCACTAGACTATCCTGAACTAGTACCAGTGGTCACAGTATTGTGGATTGTTCTGCGTTGATTTGGTCTGCAGGTGTTCATCTTCCAATTAGATGGCTGGTTCTATCTGTTGATGCGTTTCCCTGCTAACCTACACTAGTGGTGGGAAGTTCTAATCTTTTTACTGACCTTTTTACTTTTTTCGAGTCATTTTGTTAATTTCGTTCATTTTAAAACTAGTTAGTGCAGCACTGTTGCTCTCTTGTGGGCGATGTAAAAAAGAGTGAAGAGAACACTGAAGGCTACATAGTTTGCTTCAGTTGACAAAGTATAATAGCCTACACAAATTCACTTCTTGATCATTCTATAAAGCCACAACCAATTCAAACTATGTGAAAACTGAGCCTATTTGCAGCTGCATGCGACGACGAGTGAACGTAAGAGTCCAAGACCATTTACGCATGTGTGAAAATGAACGAATCGGTCACTGAGACAACTCATTACTCGAGTCATATAAAAGATTAGTTCGCAAAGAACGAAACGTTCACGAGCAACACACTACCCTACACCAATAAGCCAAAACATTATGACCACTCACAGATCAAACTAATAACGTTGAATATCTCTTAGCTATGGCCCATGTCAAAGTCTGCAATATATTGGGTAGTAAGCGAACAGTTGATTGTTGTAGTCAACATATTGGATGGTGGAGAAATGGGCAGGCGTTAAGACCTAAGCCACTTGACAAGGGTCAAGTGGCCACGGCCAGACAACTGGGTCGGAGCATCTCCCAAACAGCAAGGCTTGTGGGGTTCTCCCGGTCAGCAGTGGTGAGTACCTACCGGCAGCGGTCCAAGGAGAGATGTGTTCGGCGCCCAAGGCTCATTAATGCGTGAGGGCAACGAACCGACAGAAGGGCTACTGTGGCAGAAAATTTTAATGATGGTTACGGGAGGAATGTGTAAGGGGCTGCGTGGTCGCAGACCGTTTAGAGTGCCCATGCTATCCCGGGAAGCTGGACACGGCTGGCCACCCGGGTGGTCATGTGCTCATCATTGTATGTCTCAAACTGTTTTCCCCTCTCCCCACCATCCCTACCTAATGATCCTCCAACGAGACAAAGATATGCAAGGTCTGCTCTGTCTCTGGGAAAACCTCTGAGCTGGTTTCTGGCACAGGAGGCTACGTACGTATATGTACGTAAGCAACCTGAGTCTGGTTTGTAAGACTCTTGATGTGTTGCTACTAGGTAGCGGAGGCATACGACCTGCTGCACCAGTCTATGAGCCAGATGCCGTTAAAGGACAACACTTCACCTTTGTGTTTTAGACAACTGACAGGAAGTCATATGTGTAAATACTTGTTTGTCTCTGCTCTTTGATATTCAATCATTTTACTTTTATTGTGTGTGTGAGAGATTAATTTTGTCTGTACCTTCTTGTGAGGTTTTGTATAGAGCTCATGCTGAGCACTCCCTAATTCAAAGCCACATTCTCTCACTCACAGCTATTACATCAGACAGGTTGTGATTTGATGTCCAGTCACATTAATGTTCAACTGACTTATTCTCTAATAGGGGGGCAGCTAGTTGCTCTTTCATAACCCAGAAACATGGCCAGGCTTTTCCAGACCCATGGGACTGTTAGTGCCATGCTTCATACAGGAAATAGAACCCCTAGCCCTGGCAGTGTTGGTGCCTTACTCTAAACGGGGAATATAATTTCGAATCCTTCAAAGTTTTACTTTCTTGTGGCGCTTTTCCACTCGCCTTTTTTGGTTTTCCATTGAGCAAAAGTTGTGGATAGTACCTGGTACCTTTTTTTTTTTTTGGTATCGCCTCCGTCAATGTTCCAAGCAAACTGGGGCGATGCCAAAAAGATTATGTGAAAACACTGCAGACTACTGATTGGTCAGAGAGAATCATCACTGCGTCATTGCGTGACACAGGGCATACTGCAAGTTACTATAGCGTCCACATTTCTTTTTCCACCTATTATCAAATGGCAGGGCACAAAACCACATGCCATGGTCAATCGAGGAGGTGCATGTTTCTTTGTTTGGTTGCCGACGAAAGGATCCAGCGATGGGGCAAGTTCTACTGAGAAGTCTCTGAACTGTTGGCCGCACATTCCAACAGTGTAGGGAAAAGTTAAAAAATAACTTAAGTGACTACAGATTTATAAAGGACCACAATGGCAGGAGTGGTTTGAACAGCGGCGTCGCTATGACGAAGCAAAGTACCTGGTACCAAAAGCAAGTAAGAGTCGAGTGGAGCGGAGCCGAGTCGAGCCAGTACCATGCAGTGGTAAAGCGCCATTACTCTACACAGGGAGTAGAACCCCTATCCTTGGCAGTGTTAGTACCTTGATCCACACGGGGGATATAACCACTAACCCGGACAGTGCTGGTGCTTTGCTCTACACGGGAAATAAAACCTCTATCCCTGGCAGTGCTGGTGCCTTACTCTATCATTAACCTACATGTTAATCACAGTGTTGTAAAATGGGTGTTTTGTCAACAATGGGAGTTCTTGCTGTCGCACCTTAATCGCCTAGCTCCAACTATTATCACACTGGACCTCAACTGTTAGCCCTGTCTCTTGTTTAGTTTTTTAACAAATGACTAAAACTCTTATTTGGAAAGACAAATATTAAAATATTGTTACTATGTACATTCAATAAATAAATGTACTATGTAAAAAATAAAAGATATAATGTATGTATAATGTTGGTATATTCTCCAAATGTTTCGTATAATAATCTTGACATAGTTTTTGTACTGTTGGTAGTATTTCGAACATAATACCATATAAATACTGTATTAAGTTGGTAGTAATACTAGCATAACATAGTACCATAATTGTGTGTGTGCGAGAATAGGGAGACTGCTAACATCCCTCTGATTCCTCTGGGTCTGAAGGAGACTAAGGAAGTGGACTTCACTGTCCCCTTTAAGGTAACATCCTACCTCTTCCTTATTATTTCTATAAACCAGATGAGGCTGATGTGAACCAGAAATGCTTACAGTCCTCATTCTGTCCATCTGTCTGAGTGTGTCTCTGTATTTCTTTTACATTTACATTTACAGCATTTAGCAGACGCTTTTATCCAAAGCGACTTACAATTAGTACATTTGTCAA
>JAODLI010000293.1:0-12144 GCA_027575585.1 Percopsis omiscomaycus | reverse complement strand
TGTGTGTGTGTGTGTGTGTGTGTGTGTGTGTGTGTGTGTGTGTGTGTGTGTGTGTGTGTGTGTGTGTGTGTGGTCATATCAAACCAACGCCAATCTGTGGGATTAGCAGTTAGCCTGGCACTAATAGAGGCAGGATAATCTGGTGATGGAGTTAATCTCTTTAAAAGGCAGCCCTTCTCTCTGCTCCCCTGCTCCCCTGACAAAGACCCACAACCTCACCGGCGCTACAGCCCTGCTGCTGTTTCATACTGCAACCTGCTATAACGATGTCACGACCCCTTTGTCAGTCCCGACCTACAATTTAAAAACCACTGCATTTATCCTTTAAACAACTAGGATGTCACAGCAGCACACCTCATTTGACTAAGTTTTTACGGTTGTCTCAGTATCAGTTATCCAGTCCTGTTGTTTTTGCTTGCTGACGGGGATGGAAAATCCCACTTCAAAAAGTGGTTAAGGATAGACACTGAGGTGAAAATCCCTCCCAAATTCATTCAAATTCACCCAGATTATAATGAACTGCAATATTATGCTCAGGCCGATACCGTTAGTAGGCTGCAATGGTGTGCCGTTTTATTTGCTGCGCTTAATAATGTCAGTGAAACATTGATTGTAATTGGTATTAATTCAAACTTGTCATTTCATTTAAAATGTCTGTATGTGTGTACGTTTGTGTGTATAAACGGACATTGACCATCAAGTGTCAGCATGGCGGGGGGGATGGGGGGTGGGCGGGGGGCTCTAGTTACAAGGCCATGGGGGCAACTGGAGATTTACACTGGGCAACTGGCGGTCTGAGAACAGTGACGGCCATTGTGGAGCTGGCTGAGAACATATTGACCATGGCATTTAGCCTTGGCTTTGGCTAAAACCATTACAAGGTGGACAGTGTGAGATACTTATTAACGGCTTTAATGCTGCTTTTCATCAATACTACTTCACTATGAGTGTTTTGCATTTTATTTTGAAATAGGAAGTAGTGAACTTGATCACATTTGCTGTAAATGGCACTTTTTTTTTTACTTAACTGATTATATGATTATCAATTTGATTATGATTAATTTTCTGTTGACTGATTATTTCAGTTTAGATTTAGACTAAGAAAGTCTGAACTAGGGATGCTCATTTTGATTTTTTTTTCTGGCCAATAGCCCACGCTTGTTAAACGACCATTAACCGTTAATCGGCAAGATTAAAATTGACTATTTAGAATGGACGAGTGTCTGTGACCGATAAAAAAAAAAAAAACAATACAACCATTTTTTTTCATAAGATGGGGTTTTATTTTTAATAGCACAGACAACAAAGGAACATGAGGATTCACACATTGTCACATCATCAGATACCTGAAGCGTTGCTATGAACGGAGTAAAACAGACGGAATAAAATAGACGGAATAAAATAGACCCAATAGGCCTACACGAAATATATTCAGCTTGAATAAATGTTTAAGTAAATAGCAAATACTAGCCAGACTTTCTAATGAAGAAAAACAGATTAACAAAACGAAAACACACATTGAACCCTCCAGTGCCGAGTAACTGTTTAACTGATAGTATTAATCGGTCAAAATGCTTATTGTCGGTTAACGGTTTAACGTTATCGTAATTATGAACATCCCTAGTCTGAACTAAGGAAAGAATTTAGTGAAAACTTTTTGGACAGAACATTATGTCATATAGTATAAAGGTTAAAGCTCAGGCACGTTAATAATATCTATAGAACAGTTCAGTAACTCTTTATGACAAGCATAGTGAATGCTAAATAATTAATACTGTATTTCTGTTCTTTCTTTCAGAAGGGTGACTCTAAGTTTACTGTATACAAATTCATAGTAGTCAGTTACATAATTAAATTACCTTAGTTGAAATGTTGGCTTTTGTGCTTACCTCTTGCAGACAACTTTTTAGTGTTGATAATTTTGGCGGCATATTCCTGTCCTGTGCACAGCTTAACACATCTGCGCACCACTGAAAAAGCTCCCCTGGGAACACAAAAACAGAGCAAGCATTTACTAAGGTTTGGTTAAATTGGTTAAATCTGTCAACTTAGCATTAAGTCATATACTTTATTCATTATCCGTTTATTATCCATAGCCTGGATAAATTATATTTTATAATGAATATCAATAAGATTAAAAGTATGACAATGTGATGGAAGCTTGACTAACTTAAGCACTTGGCTAGCATGCACATTTTCTGTACAGTAAGCATTCTCCCAGCCTGGGACAGAATAGGCTTCATGTCACACACTTGCACGCTAACTGAGGATAGCTACATTAATAGACTGCACTGTCAAGAGTCTGCTTAATTTGCTCCCATGAGGTTCTCAATACAGAGTCAGCACATTGTGAATGTGAAGATATGTGTCATGTGCGATACAGTAGGATCCCAAAAAAAACAAAAAAAACAGTGAAACTTGTTCAAGTTTAAGCCAAGCTAAGCTAAGCTTTAAAAACAATCCTTAACTGACCCTAAGCAGGCAAGGTGACTGACACTCGTGAACACTCAAGAAATCTGAATATAACGTCTGTCAAACTCCCCTCTCCAATTTGATGGTCAAACACTCAACTAACAGGGTTGTATTGGGGGGGCAGGATAGTCTAGTGGTCTGGGTGTTGGACTCCCAGCCAGAAGGCTGTGGGTTCGAGCCCCAGAGTTGGCCTACCTGTAAGCATCCTTGAGCAAGATGCCTAACCCCTATCTGCTCCATGTAGTAAAACAATGTAATTTTAAGTCACTTTGGATAAAAGCGTCTGCTAAATGCTGTAAATGTATTGTGTATAATCTGGCATTGGGAGTCAGAACACTGCAACACACACCTCTTGTACTCCATGTTTGCATGTTTTTTTTGTTTTTCAATCTTGTGCTTTCAATGTGAATCCAAACGCAGTACAACTCCTAAAAGCAGTTAATGGGGAATTTAATGAGATTGGAAATAAAACTTTAATTCTGCACAGATATTATGCACTTTTGGAAAAAGAAAGGGAGAATATGGGGAGTGGGTAAGACATTTTGCACCAATTATTGTGTGGGTTTAAGCCTATAACATTTTAATCAGTATAGGCCTACTTGGGCTGGGCAATATAGACCAAAAGACATATCTCAAAAATTTTGGGCTGAATGGCGATATACAATATATATCTCGATATTTTTTTATGTGGATTAAATTCTCAGTTGTAAGCCAGCTACATGTGGGATGTCACACACACCTTCATCTATAAGACTTTGAAATAAAAGTAAATAACAGAAATAAATATGTAATATGTAAACATAGTAGCTTCTACTGAGGTGTACACTTTTTTACGAGACAAAAATTGTCCTTGTGTGTAGTCCTGAAGCTCTTAGGTTTTGTGCAAGGAACACTAGCCTCCGCTAGGCTATATATCCCCACTTGGCACTTCTCTTTTCATAGATAAGTTAATGGAGCTTGCAAAGCGCTATGTTTTAAGGCAGAAGGTTATGGCTTTACAGTCTGGCTTGCACCAGCACTTGTTACGTCATGTTTATATTGCACGCATATTATTTTGCCCCGCTGCTTATCCAACCGTTTGAACCCGAACCATCTCCAAATTATTGAGCCATTGTTTCTCTTCTTACAAACCAGCTCCTCGTTCCTATCTTGCCCCGTGTGTTCCTCCATGTTGCGCTGGAAAACGTGTAAGTGAGTGGGTGAGGGGTTATGTCGTGCAGAGATTTTCAAAAACTAGCATGCTTCGGGGAACAAACGAGTTGACATAACAAACACATGTCTCACCTATACATTACACACATTCGCCCAGGAAAGTGGTCTGGATGGGCGGTGAAGTGTATGAGTTTTTATTTCTTTTTGTATCTGTGAGAGGGAGAGCCATAGAATAGAGCGAGAGAAGCAAAACGCCAAAGCGAGTCTCATGCCGGCTGCTGACAATTTGTACTCGATGTTTGCGGTTGTCATTTACTACATCGTCGCGGTATAGAGTATATTCAATTTATATTGCCTACCCCTAGGCCTACCTTTAAAACTATAACAAATCAATACCATGTTAAACCTAGCTTCCCTTTTTTAATAGTTGATACAAATTAGCAGGGGTGGAAAGTAACGAAATACATTTACTCACGTTACTGTATTGAGTAGTTTTTTTGTGTATTTTGTATTTTTCAAATAGTTTTTAAAATCGGTCATTTAAATTTTACTTGATTACGTTTTGAGTGAAGTATTGTATTTCGCTACATTACAAATCCCATCCGTTACTAAGTATTTTAAAAAAAAACTTCGACTAACAAAAAATGAAAGGAATAAGTGTATATATGTGTATAGATTTTTATACATTTGTGTCGATTTTTCTTTAATTAAAATCTAAAAAGTTTTGGATTTATGACCCCTTGTCTTATTTTCACTATATGGAAGAGATCCCCCCGCCCCGTTTTACAGTTTTTTTTGTAATGTAACTAAGTAACTTTTACTTAAAGTACATTTTAAATTGACTACTTATTACTTTTACTTATTACTTTACTTTTCAAATGGGTAATTTCACTTGTACTTGAGTAATATTTCATCCAAGTATCGGTACTTTTACTTGAGTATGATATTTTAGTACTTTTCCACTGCAAATTAGTAATAAATGTTTAGACCTACAGACTGGTTACAACTCACAGATGCTCCAGGTTTACCAACAGGTTGTGGCCCATTCAAGTGAATGGGAAAGTCTGTCCAAACTTTTGACTGGTACTAATATATACTAATATATATATATATATATATATACCTGTGTGTGTATGTGTGTGTGTGTGTGTGTGTGTGTGTCTGTGTGTATATACACACAGACACACACAAAAAATAACAGCTTGGTTTAAAATAATAATCACAATTTGAAATTAGCAATTAAATAAAAAGCCTAAAAAGGTAGGGGTGCACGATTGACCAACCAGAAACCGGATTTGGCCAATTCTTCACCTTCATTATGAAAAGTCGACCAAATCCGTCTAAACATCAATCTAAATAAAGCCAGTTATGTGCCAATCACACGTATACGGCATGCATACAATATGTGTTGCGCTAACTTCAGGTTCACATGTCCAGTAAGTGACTTCTCATCTAGCTTAGTAGGCTGGGACTTTAGCTAGTTCTCATGGTAGCCTACCCTTGAAATATGTCTTCAGTGTTCTTCACAGTTTGCAACACATGTAAAGAACAAGTTAACTGGTAAAAACTCATTTTTATTGGACATTCGAAATTTGAGCATCAATATGTTTTTCAATCCAACACAGAGAGCAAAACTTTTAGCATAATATTTTTCATCTCACTGAAAAGAGTAAACTACATGGCTTCTTTTTATTTATTTTTTTAAAATCAACCCATCCTGATAAACTGACACTTCCTTGTAAAATGTAAAAAGGCGACGAACACGAGCACTGGCGGCTAAGCTGCATCTAAACGACCTAGAGCCGTCAAATCAATTGTGAAAGCTTTACTATGAAAATCGGAATCTGCCAGGATCGGTAATCGGAATCAGTCCAGAAAAACGTGCTCGGTGCATCCCTACTAAAAAGGATCTAATTATTTGTAGGGGTATTGTGTCTACCACTAGTCTATAGTATAAATAAGCAAGTTATTAAATGAAAATTCTGCTTAGCATTACATTAGTTTGCTAAGCAGCTAAGCTTAGTTTGTTTGTTGGATCCACTGGTCTGCCTCCACACAGTGAGTGAATATAGACTACCAGGAACATACATAAGCAGACACAGGCTTAGATAGACCTTTCAACATGCTCTCGCCTCCTGACAATAACAACTGCCAGAACGAACTTTGAAGTGCCAACCCTCTGTTTGGTCTTGTCTACTTAGCCTAATGGCTAGGAATCAATGTGTTAACAAAGTGTTTTTCATTAGTGGCCATGTTCGCCCATGGCATCTCACCGGAGACATTAAAGTGATTTGCCATGACCTAAGCCCCCCCGACTCAACTGTCAACAAACTGGGGGCGTTGTGAAAGCCACATGGCCACACTATTGCTGGTTCAAACAGGCACTCGGACCGAAAGCCAGTGGGACAAACACAGAAACTGCTCAAAACGTAAACACTGGGCCAACGCAGAGAACTAAGGCTACTCAAACTATGCACACGATCACACATTTTACACTTTTACTCACATGCATGTGCAAGCTTACACACACACACACTTACATGTCACTGACACCATGCGCCACAGCTGTGCCTGGAAAGTTCACACTCTGAGTTGAGGGTATCTATTGTCAAGGCTAAATGCATTAGAGTAAACAGATAGTCACCCACAACACAGCTCTGTGAGTGTTTTAGATTTAGTCTAACAGAAACCATATAACCTATGAACTCAAAACAATAACAAGTTTATAATGACTTGAAGGGCCCTTAAAAGGAGCAAAAGCTAGATTTAATAATAGACATACACTAGTTAGGGTCCAACATTAGCCTATTTAAAAAGCCACAAAATGTTGCTTTTACCATTTTGACTGGAGTGTATTGAATTATTGAAATACACTATGGGCTAATAGATCTATTCTCTAAACACTAGTTTTCAGGCAAAACAAAATGTATGGTCCAAAATGGATACAATTAACAGTATGTTATATTATCAGCTAGCTCTTTAGCAGACTTACTTTTGTTGTTACATGTATGCAGTTAGAAATAGGTTTTATTGTGGGGCTGTTGGGGCACAAAAACATTAGTATAGCCCCCTGAGACAACATAAAAACTACCTGGGATAGAATTGCTTTAGAGAAAAAAAGCTTTAATTAAAGCATATTCCCAAATGACCTAAATTACAAACAATCCTAATAAAAACTGTTCCAAATAATAAACCTAGAGAAAAACAAAAGGTGTCAGTCTGTCTTGATATTGAAAGTTTGAATCTCGCTGACACAAAGACATTAACGACATTTTAATACCACAAACTCAACCAAGGAAGTGACACCACAGCTAAAAGACAGAGATAAAAAGAAAACAGAAACAAGTGAAAAGAAGAGAGGGGGAGCGAGAAAGAGCAACAATTAGATTAGATTAGGTCGATTTTTATTACAATGGTGACAAAGATTATTTTTACTGAGAACTGAAAGCCATCCATGAGTGACGGTGGGCTGGGCAGCCTTACAGAACTCTCTATGTGCTTCAGAGATATTTGATCTGGCTTTTGAGCTACAGTATGTGTCTTGCCTTGGCACAATGCCTAAAGAAGGGCTGTTGCATTCTTGACCAATACACCAAACAGTGAAAGACAGACATACTGCACTGGAAATATTGACCAGGAAAATAAACCTTGCAGGATTCTCTCAACAACAGAGCCTCTTGCCTCCATACCTCCAAATGCATTTTGCCTCCAACATTCAGTGGCAGGTTCAGTAAAATCAATAGGTATCTTACTTGTGTATTACTGGTATTAGATGCTAAATTGGGAACACCACTATGCTCTGTTGTCAGTAGAAAAGGTAATTTATGCAATACAAGGCTGAACGTACCATAGATGGCATTTGGCGGGTGCCCATCGGCACCAGTCACATGAGGGGCACCAAGGCCAACCACACAGAATTGTTGCAAGTTGTTGTGTATATATATATATATATAACCGCCGGGAGCGTTCATTAAAAAAAGGGGGAAAACATTTATTTAAAATTTTTTTTTTTATATATTAATTTGCGATAGCTGGAGAAGGTCTGGCAATCCCACATGGGTTGTAACTGATTGTTGGCCAGTGTTTCCAACCAAGTCATTAGGCCTGGTCGTTCGGGGCTAGAGCCCCAAATGTTTTATGAATAGTCCCGGACCTCAAGTTTTATTACAAAAATAAGATTAAAAAATTAGCCCTGGATCTATTCATCCATCATTCTGATGAAAGCCCTCAAAAATAATGATAGCGGTGTGCTGCGGTGAAGTAAATACGAGCGCACGCACCACATGCACGCAATTGGAAACCAGTTAGCTTGGAAACCAGTAGGGACACCAGAACCTTTTGGTTGGCAGGATAGTCTAGTGGTCTAGGTGTTGGACTTCCAGCCAGAAGGTTGTGGGTTTGAGCCCCAGAGTTGGCCTACCTGTAAGCATCCTTGAGGCAAGATGTGCAGTTCTGTAAACTCAAAAGTCTGTAGCCTACAAATAACATAAAAATCAGTTCCAAAACCACTGTAATTCAGATCAGATGGAAGACGGTGGACTGCTTGTCATATAGGCTACATGCAAAACTATTCTGACTGGCATTGGGTAATGCGTAATGCAATGTTATTCTTTGTCACGCGTTATGTAGGCCTACACAGTATCATTATGCTGACATCCTGTTGGACAATGGCTTGCTAATACATTTGTAAACACTAAAGTGTGTGCGTGCTGCTGATGTTAACCAGGCTGGCAAGAGTTCTTGGAAACAAGCATAACTATCAAGCCCAAGGCTATACAAAGCTAGCTAACATAATTTTACCTTAATTACAATTACAATTAGTTTTACCATAATCTTACACCGGTTGCACACATCATGCCTCAGAGCGTTTTTGCTTCCGTTTTCAAAACTTTTTCTCCACTCATACTGCCCGCGGATAGCCAGTGTCGTGCCAAAAAGTAATCGTTCGCCGAAAATGTATTGCAGTCCGTGGGAGACCACGCAGCCTTAAAAAGCTGTATCACCCAGTCTATATACATCTACAGCTGCTTTTGTCTGGATCAAACAGTCATAATGTGCAAATACATACAACTTTATGGCCGTGGTAATAGCAATGGTATGTCTTTAACATTTCTTGTAACCAAATAATCACAACTGTGGCCAAAGAAGTGTCTAGTTTACAGTAATCAGGCGTGACATGATATAGGCAACATGCTAATTTAGTATTGTTTCTGATGTTCAGCAGCTATTTACAATTACAATTATTATTAATTAGGGGTTAGGCATGTTGCTCAAGGATGCTTACAGGTGGGCCAACAGTGAATCTAATTGCTCGTCCTCAGAGCAATGGGATACTGTTGATGGTCAATTTGATGTTTGTTCATTGTGGTAGGGTTTGATACTGGCCCAGTTTGTGTTGCTTATTACTAGGGCTGCCCCCAACAATTATTTTTTAATCGATTAGTCTAGCGGTTCATTTCTTAATTAATCTAATAAAACATTTGCATACTCTGTTCATATAAAGGTTTAAAAATTCAGATTACCAAAAAGTCAATACTTTCACCATAAGATTGTCCACATTTCATTGCAACTGCAATACAGTTGCAGTTTTGCAAACTCGAAGTTTAACCAAATAAATTAAAAATCAAAACTATTCGGGCTGCCATTGGGTAATGCTTAGTGCAATGTCGTTCTTTGTCACATTTCATGGTAACTTTATCTTACCTTAATCTTAGCAAGCAAGTAACAGCTAACTAGATTGTTTTTTGCATCAGTTGGTGTTGGAGAAATTCGCTAACTATACGGAGATTGTTTCGTTTTGCATCAGCGTCACCCTAACAGACAACATACAGTCCAATAGCTTGTTCTGCACCGTTTTTGACGTTCCTTTAAATACAGTGGCGTTCTCAAGGTGCTCTCTCAACGCTCCATCAAGGGACGAAACAAAATCCACCAACCCACGGAATATCCCAGGGTTATCGGAGTTCTCACTCTCATCGTGGCCACGCAAAGCCAACTCAAAGGCTCCACAAAATTTAACACAGTCTATTATTCTAGACAGGATGTGGCGATATTTTGTCTGCTCTTCGTTATGCCTTCTAATGCCAATCATGTAGCCTTCATCTAGTTGTTCAGCAATACTAAGCCTGCCAAAAAGAACGTAGCCTCATGCAACTATCTAGATGGCTGCGGCTATTTTCGTGTCGTTTGAATTTCTCCGAAAGATGTTTAAGGTCTTGTACACCAGTCGTTGTCCACAATGCTTCGGTTCCCGCACTTTGAAACAGAAAACAGGGAAAGCAATCCAATTAATTACTTACACCACATCCAGTTAACCAACTCCGTTTGTCATAGCATGAGCGGGAAAAACCCCGGGAGTAAGCTCGTCCACGATCACTTGACTGCTGCTTAATATGTAAATCAGGTCGGTCTGGTCCAAGCTCCTTTATTTTCGTTTTCTCACCCAGTGAGCGTGTGATAAAAGGATGTGTTTTTAACAAAGTTACTGAATTAAGTTACATTTCTGAAGTTGCCATCTTCTCAAACAAACGTCTGTTACGTACAACAGAAAGTGACAGTTACACATAATTTACAATTTGATCATTTATCAAATCAAATCAAATCCCTTTATTGTCACACTACCATGTACACAAGTGCAACAGTAGGTGAAATTATTGTGTGCAGTTCCGAGCAACATAGCAGTCATGACAGTAACACAACACATATCAAATGTAGCAGACACTTTTATCCAAAGTGACTTAGAATTCCATGGTGCTATTACATGGAGCAGGTAGGGGTTAGGCATCTTGCTCAAGGATTGCTTACAGGTAGGCTACCTCGGGGAATCGAACCCATGACCTTGCGGCTGGGAGTCCAACGCCTAGACCACTAGACTATGCCTACACACGTTGCACTGCGTCGAGAATCGTCCAATCAAATAGATACACAAACGTGAAAACACCACCCATTTGCTTCTAATAAAAATGGGAGTGTCTGGGGCGCGTCCCGGCTGCGTCCGGTGGTAAATCTGAAGCAACAAATTAGAGCGCAGCCTCGGATCACATGGTTGCGAAAAGTTTAACAGCGTACATACACACTCGTTTTACCGGCGCCCCAGGCCCCGGAAGTAATGTAAACAAGACCGATTCATTCACACATAAATTAACCAAATACAGGCGCGGGCACACTGCCAAAGCGCATTGTACGAACTACGAAGAAACTCTTTTCATGTCATAATTATGTATGGACAAGCCACCACTGCATGTTCCACAATGTCACTATAGGCCTAGTCTGTCCCCCTACTTTCTCAAAGTGTAGGCTACATACAACAGCTATGTCACACGGCACCCCATAAATAATAATCGATTTTATGCATTCCATCACTCAGCAATGATCAGAACAAAAAATGGCTCACCAAGTAACCACTAGGCCAACGTGCATGGTCATCAAAATTACATGAGCGAGATGATTGGATCGCTAATGTGCAGTAAAGAGAAGAGCCAGACCTGCTCATGTCACGTCGAGATGGCAAATACGTTTTGTTTTGGCGGTGTGGAGCGAGATATAGAGCTCAACAGTGAGGTTTTCCGGAAGTAAAAATCCCATTCATATTCTGTATTGGGATTTTGATTATCAGTCATAACTTCGTAACCATCCAATGCAGACTTGTCACTAGTTACAAGGTTGTGATACGATAGCATATGCTCCCGTAGAAGACACAAGTCAGTATGATATCAACCAAAACGGAGAAGTACTACACTACCATAGACTGTATAGTACACGACCCACAGTGACAGTCCTCAAGTGTAACAGCGACATCTCTGATTGGTGGAGCTCGCTGTTACTATCATGTTCATCACGCTCGTTAAAGCATTTTGGCGCAGTGTTTAAAAAATAGGAAAATAGGAAATAGCTTATTTTTCCGCCATTTGTTAACAACCATGGCTGACAACAACTAGCGCTGATAGGCTTTCGCGACACTGTGTCAAGCGAATTATTCGCGCTAGTTGAAAAATTTCAACCCGAGCGAATTCGCTTGTTCGAGTCATTCGTGCCGCCCGGCTCGAATTCGCATCTATTCGGGTCTTTGCATTGACTTTGCATGTAATCTACTGCCGCGAACAATTCGCTTTGCGTTCAGTGGAAACGCGCCTTAATAGTTTAGCACGCTTCATCTTGAATTTAATCCTTCTCAGTGTTTAGATTCTTGAAAATCGTGTATATATTGTTGACAATAGTGATTTATTTATAAACCATTAAAATAGTATGCGATAATTGTTTTTGTATTACTTATAACGTTACTTTTTTTATTAAGTCACTTTTAGCTATTGTTAGCCATCTTCTCTTACAACTTTTAATGAATTTATTAAATTACATTTTCACCCGTAATCAAGTCCTCTACTATTATGCTTTTATTTATTATGCTTCTAGTGGTGATTGTTGCGAATTGCAAACAGCCAGTCATTCACGGCGTACCCCCACCTTTGCAAACACGAAGAAGCAGCTACGGTGTCCGCCGTAAAAGAAAACATGTCGTCGTCT
>JAODLI010000292.1:0-26727 GCA_027575585.1 Percopsis omiscomaycus | reverse complement strand
CCCCCCCCCCCCCCCCCCCCTTAAAGTCCAAACAGACCAACAGTTGCTTGTGGTTTGTGGAGCAACTTTGTAGATGCTTTAATGCTCTTAGTTTAAAAAATAAAGTCTAATCACTCTTGGCATCCATTTTAGAACATGTAACCAACAAAAATAACCATGGAAGTAAAATGATAATTTTCCACAACAGAAAAGCTGAAGCAAAACCTGCTAGCAATCAAGAGGAATCTTCTGGACTTCCAGGAGGGGAAAAAAAAAAAAACATGAATCAAGGAACAAAATTATAGGGTGCTGTGACACTAGATAACCCACCGAAAAACATGTTTTTCATCATGTTGCGAGACACTCAGAATTTCCCTCCCCAGCCTGTGAAAGAAAAATCAAAAATCACAGAGCAGCTACACTGATCTGACCACAGATCTGATGCCATCGGAGCCTGTCACTGAGTAGAACGGCTTTCCCCGCAGGGCATACGCAAAAAATGAAGTGGAGTAGAGGTTAAAGCGGACGAATATAAGCTGTCTGATGCATCCTAAATGTAGAGGGCAGTGCCCTGAAGCCAGACCTCTACAAACATCATCCCATTCAAGGCCAGCCAGTGATATCTCAGTGGGGCGACAGTGGCACAGGGGGTAGAGCAGGTCATCTGGCGATTAAAAAGTCACTGGTTCGATACCCGCTGACTTCTGTCTAAGTGCTGAGGTGTCCCTAACCCTAACTGCTCCCGATGTGTTGGATGGCGCCTTGCATGGCAGACACCACCATGGGTGTATGAATGGGTGGATGTGAGGCAATGTACAACGCTTTGGGTGGCCTGTTTGGTACAAATAAGCGCTATATAAATGCAGTCCATTTACCATATCAAGCATCATCTTTGATTAAAAAAACAAAACAACCATGCTAGCATGCAAAAACATTTGACAAATCCATTCAGATGGTGCATCAGCAGAAAACAACTTAATAACACACTGCTATTGACACGATAACATACTTCAAGTTCATTTTATAAAACACAAATGGAACTATGTGGATTATACATGTCACATCAAAATGTGCCTCTTCATAATAAATTTCAGGGTGGCAGGACTGTCAAGCCTGTACAGATTCAAATGAGATCACAAGCACAAAGAGTGACATGATCTGGAATGTCAGTCTGTGCTGAGAGTCTGTCAGCCAGACTAGTTGGATAAATGTATAAATTACTTCCGGGGAAAAAAAGCTTTATAAAAAACACCCTAAAATGAACTTTTAAGGAAAGTCATAATGGTTAGACAGGGGTGTGAATGCAGTAAGATTGGCTTGGACTGAAAAAACAAAAACTCTGGTAAAAACCATCTCTGAACTCAGATCCAAGCCTATGATTCCTGCATTACTCGTGGCTTTAGGGAACATCCACAGCCAGTGTCACTCTACTAAATGGAAACAGATTTTTAAGACATCCTTCAAAAAGGAGCTGGATCTGAACCCTGTAGGCTGTGCTATAGCATAAACTTAGCTTCTTAATTTCCGCTACATCTTCTTCCCCAATATATGGTTATGATTATACAGTATTTAAGCTTTATTTACAATTTTGATCATTTAGCAGACGCTTTTATCCAAAGCGACTTACAATTCCATGGTGCTATTACATGGAGCAGATAGGGGTTAGGCATCTTGCTCAAGGATGCTTACAGGTAGGCCACCTCTGGGAATCGAACCCACGACCTTGCGGCTGGGAGTCCAACGCCTAGACCACTAGACTATCCTGCCACCCTATCTTTATCTTGAACGGTGTTTTCATATTCATTCATCATAACTCGCGGGTGGAACGGCCGGCCTGCACTCATCCGACACGTCAGAAACAAACCACTGCAAGACGAGGGGACCCCACCCTCACCTGAGTCTCTCCTCCTCTTTCTTCCGCAGTTTCATGTCCCGCTGCACCACCTTCAGGACGTGCTCCGCCTCCTCGTCTGTCAGGCCCGACAGGTCCAGCTTGCGCCCCATCCTTCCCGGCGTTGCCACGGCGCCCAACTGCAGGTGGTACGACACGGGGGGAAGCACCGGTGCTGCTGCTGCTCTGGGGGCCGAGGTTGGGACAGCCCTGAGGAAAGAAAGGAGAGTGAGGAGAGCTAGCTAGCACAGGTTAGCAGTTAACACAGCTGGGGCTAGGTAGGAGAAGAAGAAATGTATAATGTCTGGTTTGTGAGGTCGGATTTGGCTCTTCGGGAAATGGCGGGATCTCTTATCAGGGCTACTCAATGAAGTGTTTGTGAATGGTATGTGTGAATGGTATTGAATTTAAAATGTGTGATCACACATTATTGACACAAATCTGACAACTTTAAACAAACACCACACACACCCACACAGGTTAACGCTGTTAATGTAGAAATAATCCCAGCAGTAGCACCTGCAGGGGACACAGGTGTTTCATTTCAGGGGGATATACTGGTAATAGATAGCCATACTGATTTCTCAGTAGTTCCATATCCTCATGGCCAGGCTCCTTCTGATGGCCCAACATTAACTGAATGGAGGTTATCTAAGCCATAAATGATAAAAATATAACAAACAATTCTTGGACATGTTTGTGTTGAACAAAACCTGTAGCTAAAAAGTCACATGCTGTAAGGGTTCTTATCAAGAGACCCACCCTTTACCACACAAACAAGCCTGTCGGAAGATCAATCTGACCTTTTCAGTAGAAGAAACCTATTACCGTATGGTGCAAACCCTGCATGGACAACACTTAGTCATGCCATGTTTGCGGTTGGTCAGGCTACTATTACTACCCCAGTGTAGCCTGGTAAGACCATCCTGATTTTGCAAGCTCGGCATGTACAATTTACATATCAGTCTGGGAACTCCCAGTTGAAAACAGTGTCAGAACCTTAGCCCAATCAGGGTCCAGGTGGCTAGTTGTAGCGACAGAAATGTAGTGCCTTTGTTTGGATCTGATTCGTTGAAGCTGGTCCAATCAGCTGCCAGTTATAACACCCATTGGTCACCTATGACAAATTTAAATAGACATACACACACATATATACACACAGACACACACACACACAGAAGAAATTGTGCTGCTTGCAAAACGGTCTTACCAGGCCTAATGTATATAAGAGGTAAACGCACCGTTGCTGTACATACCACAAGGAAAGGCAATTATTCAAGCCTTCTTTTTATAGCTAGTGGTGTCAAGGACAGAGATGAAGCATCTTTTACACCAGTGTGTCTGCCTCTTAAGCAGGACAGCCATTCAGCAGCAACCGCAGTTCAGCCAGCTAAACTATCGGCAAACTAGCAAAAACAACAATGCTGTTGTAACACTAATCCCAAATGTGTAGGGCAAGAACCTTAATTCAAGAGTTATCCTAGACACAAATGCACGATAAGTGATCCATTAAGTAGCCCACCCCCCAAAAAACACTTGGTCAAACCCCGCCCCCCCTCCCCGACACACAATGCACCATGTGTATGCGTACTCGTCATGGGGTAATGTTGCATATGCTTCACATAGTGCCGATAACCCATCTTACGCCATGACTGTAAAGGATATACAAACCTGTTCACAAAGGAAACTGATTGAAGATTGCCTCCGTTTCTCCAATACGGTTGCCTCAGGCTGCCTATTCAACTTTGAACAGTTACACTGATTGCCAAAAGAGAACTCAAACCTAATGCCTCAACGTGTGTTTAAGATGTGTTTAAGCTTAAGTCTGCGTGCATCATGTCTGCCTCATTATAATAAACTGAACCTAAAGTCGAGACAGTGATTAGTAAAACAACTAATGAGAAAGTAGCTGAGCGTATAGTTCCTCGCTCGATTGATATTGACAAAACTAGCTACATGGGGACTCGTCTTTTGACCGTCTTTTTGTGTAGAGCATAGCGCAGCGTGTAGTGGGTGCTCTGTCGTTATCACTCACAGCTGCTGTTCAATTTGAGTCTGAATCTGGACATTAGTGTCACATTGGGACTAGTAAAATAAAGTGTTGCAACACTATCAAATGACAAATGAAAATGTCAGTACTGAGAGAAAGACATGATGGGTTGAGAATGGAAATAGGTCACAGCGATGCCACTCTCACAGAAAGTCTCAGAAAGTCCCCCCCCCCGGGACAAAAAGATATTACATACTATGTCACACTGAATTTGCCTCCATGTGACGTGACATAGGATCTATAGAAACGTCAGCCATGTGGAAGCTGGACGGACTGAGAACAGGACTGGTACATAAGCTCTAAGGGCAGTGGCAGCCAAGCATTAAATGAACTGCTTGTTTTAGACACTATCCAATCAGCATTTCCCCATATACTGAAGGAAGGGGATTTGAAAGACTTGCTTTCATCACCCCCTGCATTTGAATTGAAGGCTAATCTCACAGATACAGTGAAGAAATGTATAGTTCTGTACTGGGTATTGTATTCATAGACTACAGGTGCTGTATTGACCTGTGAACATTCAGTGCTTTGTGGCATCATGAAACGCTTCTGTCATAATAGCTCTGTCATCTAAAATATGACTTATACCAGGGACAAGTTAACATAAATTGCATATATATATATATATATATAGCATAAACCCTGATACGTGTTTTTTTTAAACCAGGTAAACCACAAAATAGTAGAGAACAGTAGGTCAACAAGCTGAACAATATGGGTATCGTAGTTCATGGTCCATTTAAATGGCCTCTTTATGCAAGTTCAAGGAAAGAATGTGTAAATAAATTGAATCAATATTTCAGCAGACTAGAAGAGAAGAGAATTTAAAAAAACACAAGGAAAGAAGAGGAAGAGCCTGGCAAGGTGAGAATGCTGCAGCTGATCTGTATGTGAAAAGACACATAGACACACTTTGACATTAAGTGTTGAAAACAGATGCTAATTGAAATTCAATAGAGGACACCTCTGAGTCATTGTGCATGTGACTTCATACTGAGGACAATGACAAAAAAGGCGTGTAGTGTATGCTTGATACCAACAAGCGATTTTATAATGTTAGCAATAGTTGGTTCGTGTAGTTTACACAGCCACCAAATCTTTTACAAATGAAGGAAGACTAATGCATTATTCTAAAGAAATACAAGCTATCCAACTACATCAGTGTCCCTATCAACAGGTGCCCTAGCCATTGCCTTGAATCACAACACCAAACGACGGCTAGGCTAAGGCTGGTTGTAGACACACGACATTGCCTACAGTATGTTGGTTACTGGATGAATTACACACATCTTTGAGTTGAAGTCCTACCTCCACACCCCTTCAGATTGGATGGCAAATAAAATGCAGTTTCATTCCTTCGGGTCCGCACACTTGGCTGGCATTCTCTTGTATATTTACACCCGCAGCTCAAAGATCTGGCAGGTTCTTACAACTATTGAGACCAAAGGGTTTTGGATGACCACGGCGAACGCAAGCAGTTCCAACAGTGTGACGCACGTGGCAGGGACCTTATATTTTTGACACGATTAAAATAATAAATAATAAAATAATAAATAAAATAATTATAAATAAATAAATGCACTAGTTCTAACTCGAAGACGATTGTTTACTAGCACTTGTTCCTATTTCGCGTGAATGTTGCTTGCATTAAGAGAAAGTGAATGCATCATCAATGCCTTTTTAAACGCATTTTCTTCAGACCAGCTGAGCTTTGCTGCATCTGATGGCCACGTTCACGGACTGCATATCAGAAACCCTGCAGTTATAGCTTATAGCCTATAATATCTTTGACCGTATATATCGGACCAAAATGAATGTTCACGTAAATAGCCTCCATAAATAAAGAAAACAATTAGTTCGCGTGAAAGCCACTTACACGGGATCAGTAAGCACCGGATGACCGCCAGTTACAGTCTTGTGATATAACGCTATCCCAATTAAAGACAAAAGACGTGGCGTGAGGTACTTCGCTTCTCCAGATCTAAACTTCCGTGACACCTGTCTGTCTCCCCGTTACTTTCGCTGCCTGGTCTTGGTAATTTTCTCTGCAAGCTGCAGACGCAGGCACCATTGAATGACGGTCACGAGGTTTGTATTACAGCGAGGGAGGGTGCAGAGGTAGCGAGGTTAAAGATTAATACCCCACCTCAGTTTCTCGTGTGCTTTAGTCACACTAGATTAACAATAAACGTCGTAACGAGAACGTCGAGATTGAAAACTAGTTTTGGATTTGCTTAATTTACTGGTGCCGTTCTCTGCCGGCACCTGAGCATCATGCAGGATAACCAATCAGAGCTCTCCAAAATGACACTGTTACTCTCCTAGAGTAGGCATGGTGTTGGCTGGCTCAGCAAGTGGGCGCAGCCAGACCTCGGCTGCTTCATTCACAAAGCCCTTCTTTTCAGTTAGCCCGAGGAAGGGCTGAGAATGTCTCGATTAGACCGATATGTATCAGTCAGTTTGACACAGCAAATCAATTATGGCAACATATTTGGCAATGTTTTTTTGTCATTGTCACAAATAGAAATTGATTCAAAACATATTCTAAAATGAAAGCATTTGGGCCTACATTTTCAACATCCATCCACAATATAATATAACAGAATGTATTTAATAGAATAGAACATACATAAGAGAATAGCCACAGCGGGCTGACTACCTAGGCCTATTATAGCTATTGTGTTTTTGGCAAGGCACCAGGAAAGTAATGCACATAAAAGCAGACAGGAAGATCTTAACGTTTCTTCTCTTTATCAGTGCTCTGCCTTTAGGACATTTGCTGAGAAAAGCAAATAATCTAGCAAGGCACATTTTATTGCATTACTGACAAAGAAAGCATCAAGATAAGGACTTTAAGATCTTGTCTTTAAATCAAATTAAAGTCAAATTAAAGTTTTGGGAGCAAAGGATATACAGTAGAAATGCATCACATGCATTTTGAAAACAAAGAATGGCCACTTGTGCACTTAATGTTAATTTCTTTTTTAAATGGCATTATTACCCCACTCCTCACACACACACACACACACACACACTTTCATAGAACTACACTTAATTCCCAGAACCCCTAATTGTAAAACACTGAAAACATCAGAAATTAAAAAATAAAATAAAAAGAATCTCAAATAGTGGACAGGACAATGCACATTAATTAAACAGCAACATGTTTCAGACACACACATTGTAAAAAAAAATGGAGCAGCCCCTAAAACAGTTAGAGACAAACTTATGAGCCAAACACTAGAATACAGTGAGAGGAAGAGCATGTCCCATTTACATATCTCTACCGGGCTCCCCTAATCAACTGGTGATTACAGTGATTACAGTAAAGTCAGATTAAACACTGATTAAACACTGTGAGGACTTGTTATGGGGAGAAAAAGTATGCTGTTTCTGCTGAACTAAATTCAAAACTAAATCCACCTAGAGTAAAGAACAGTTCACCAGTTCTGCACTGATGATAACGAGATGTGAAATGCTATATTGGGTAAATTAACCTTTATTGGTTAAAATAAACTTGTGGTAGAACGTTTAAAAATAGACCTATAATATAAAACCAGTAAGGAAATGACTACTGTAAATTGGTACACACTAAAATGGTTATTTAAACCTTTAACTTTGGCCCGTATGACTGCAGTTTGTAATGAGTGCATACTTGAATTTTTAATATAGCTAATATAGCAGGAAATATTACCAGATATATTTAAATATATAATTTTTATATACTGTATGTATATATACTGTATTCACAAGGTAATGTCTGCAGTTTTTTAAATACCCAGTCTTTTGTTTTATAAGATGCTCTTAATACTGTACCTCTCATACATATATATATACTGTATATATAGTGATATACATGTAGGCCTACTCACAACCATTGCACTTACGGTACATGTATTATTCCTGGTTGTACTTTTCCTGTGCCAAACATTATTCATGTCAGTGATTAAAATGCCCAGTGTACATTATAAGGTGCAGACTATGCAGTCCATGTGTTGGTGTACCATTATATTTCCTGGATACAAATTAACTTTGTATCCAGCAAATTAGAGCCTGACACTCCACCAACCGTTATCGTAAAATTTGTTCAACTTCAGCCTGGAGGAACAGAGTAGCTGCTTGTACTTTACACGTTTTTTCTTAGCAGGCTACAACAGAGGAAGTAATGGTTCTATAGCGGCTACATGCAAGTGTAATCCATGGGTTGACAGGTCATGCCTTAACTACGTGATAGATTTTCCCAGCATGAGCGTTCTCAAAGCTTACTGTGGAAACGTAAGTGCTAAAGTGGTATTATTAGGCTGAATAAAGACTGCAAAGCATTTTGGTCCCTCTATCCCTGTCACATGCTACCAGAAGCAGGAGTTACAGTGTGTGTGTGTGTGTGTGTGTGTGTGTGTGTGTGTGTGTGTGTGTGTGTGTGTGTGTGTGTGTGTGTGTGTGTATGTGTGTGTGCACTGTGACATTAAGAGCTCTAGTGTGTATGGGAGACAGATTTGCTCCACAACCTGAATTTGGCATTTTATGGTATAGCTTTCGATGGGTTTTACTGCACACTGCCCGAACTCTTGTCTTCAACCAAAATGTTACACTTCATGTGATGTAATGTAATTGGTCAATAAATCACAGCATGGTAACACCAAAATAAAGCTGATTCATAAATCTTTGTAAGGGAACTGATAGAATTTATTAGCAGAGGCCAATAGTTTCATATACTTAGTAGGTCTATACAGTACAAAGCAACTTCCAGTGCATACTGAACAATTACAAGTATTAAGGAACAGAAAGGGGTTAGGTATCTTGCTTAAGGATGCCCACAGGTAGACTGAGCATGTTGGGGATCGAACCCATAACGTTTCGGCTGAGAGTTTTCCACCTCATTGTTATATAATAATATAATAGTTCAGTAGTAAATAATATGTATTGCAATTTATAATACCTAAAAAAAAAAGCTAATAAGGCAGCATTTCATCTAGTGTCTGTACCTTCCCTGTACCCCCAGAGAGTTTTATAGAACCAAAGGCCCTTGGAAATCAAGGGCCTTTGGTCGTTTTCTTCTTACCAGAGAGTTGAATTAGGGATAGATGCCAAAGCCTTTCCTTTTCATAGGATTTGAGTTAACTTCAGGCAGGTCATCTACACAGGACATCACTGTGAAGTATACGGAACCCTGGAGAGGACATGAGCAAAAAATCAAATGGATCAGCATTAAATAATGCACACAAAATAGGAATTTGTGCACACGGTTTCTTTATTTTGTGAGCATGAAATAGGAATTGGTGTGCACGGTTTCTTTATTTAGTGTGCACAAAATAGGAATCATGGACAGGGATGCACTCATCCACGTTTATTTCAATTTAGGCATGTGTTATAATGAAACATGCTCACAAATTCCTATTTCGTGCACACGATTTAATGCTGATCTATATACATTTTTGCTCATGTCCCCTCCAGGGTTATGTAGTGTTGTAGCACTATTTAGTAATATTTGTTAAAGATTTGTTATTACTCTATTCATAATGACTGTAAGCGAATAACCTATATCCAGGGTACAGTTCCATGGCATTTGAGACAGACCTACAGGTTTGTGTTATCGTGATATCTGTAAGAACAAGACAGCAGTTGTGTATATCGCGTTTACTAGGAAGGGTTGACTTTTGACACCCGCTGCACTTATGGTACGGTAACTACAGAGATCCATTAGCCATGATAACCCCCATTAGTTGTACTCAGTGTCCAGGTGCAAACACTGGCAATATCATGTTCCTGCTTGCATTCCTCTCTCTCCGGGGATAGGTTACCAGGTCAAACAACTTCTTATAGAGATCACTGATGGGTTGTATATACTGTATAGCTATATAATGTACTGTATGTCCAACCATTTGTGCTGCATAATTCTACATAGAATACATGAAAGAAAGCATTACATTCCATAATTTCATTGCATTCATAAAGGGACAAGCGTCAGGAGATTCTGTCCATAGCACAGATCTGTTGCTGTCGGCAATCAAAACAATCATCCCTCGGAGCCGCTCTGAAACTCACTCAGACATAATCTAACGAGAAAGTGCTGTGCGCTAGCACTTTTCATTTATAACACTGTCCATTATGAAAATATAGTCATGAATATTTCATTTGCTCAGATCAAGGCTGATATCCATTTGATCCCATTTGTGAATGAATCACAGAAAAGTGAAGATCGAAAACGACACAAATGACACTAGTTTGCGACACATTGACCAGTTAGAAACACCTATAGGTCTACGCTTCCAGATTTAAACAAAGCAATTTGTCAAGGTCCAATACTGCCTGTTGTGCATCAGAACCAGGTATTGCTAGTAAAAAGCACTTTTTGCCAACAACTGTACTCGTGGAAAACCGGAACGACGGTCATGGAGCTTTTCCTCTTCAAGAGACAGATCAATCGACATCAGACATCACATCCTTTTTTCCTGCGTACCCTTTATCGACGTGGACCAGCGATTTCCTTGACAAAAGTGACTGTTGTGCTGGGTCTTTGTAAGCTTGGGGGAAGAGGGATTGATTCAAGATGAAGGATTTCATCCAACAGTAAAAGCCCAGCCTAGATGAAATTCATTTCAATTGTTTCCTATTGTGACGCCCTGACTTGTAACTCCACTGTCACACAGTGGGTAGCCCTCCTCACCAGAAGAAGAATAAAGGTTATTTAAAGGTTATTTGAAATATTCCTCCATTTGCATTGTAAAAGCCTTGGAAATGAGAGAGTGAAACAGAAAGAGAGTGAGAGCAAGAGAAAACAGTTTATAACTAGCATAACAATATTTGGTGTAGTCTCCAAATATTACAAATCTGCAATAGGATGGACTTCTTTGTCAGAACATATTGTTTATGGATCAATACACCTCATCTGCGGTCTTTGTAGCATAGCAAGGATGGGCTGCGTACTGTATAGTGCTCCTGCACTGCTGCCTGTTGCCACGGCCTGCTAATGCGTTGCTTTTTCCCATCTATAAACCGTTCCTTATGTTTGTCACTAAATAGGTGGAGAGAGAAACCCGCTGCCTACTCAGCTTGAATAATTGTTCATGAGTGGTCACTGCACCGATGGAAATAAAGCATCAACACTAAACATATACAGTGAGTCACTGCAAGCATTAGAGAGGGGAAAAGGGGGGCAAACAGAGAAGGAGAAAACCCTGTTTCACATTGGGCTTTTTAAAATTTATTTGGTAATTATGTTTTGAAAAAAATCCCTGGGGTTAATGGAATCAGTGTAGCGGAAAAGAATAGAGAAGCCATTTCCCCCCTTAGCTAATAAACAAACACTAATAGTCCTCTGAGTTAGGTAATGATTTAAGGCAGGAGCAACAAAACAACGATCTTATGCCCGCTGGTTACACTATGCTATAATCAATAATACTTGGATGACAAAAGGCACAGAAGGAAAGTAAAATACTCTTTATATGCTTGTAAAAAACTCTTTGGAGCTATTTCATTTATATCCAATCACTCACACAGAAACAAGTCAGATACAAAACAATCTCAATGGTGTTATAGTAGCAGTTCACTGTTAAAGGTGAAAGTTAGACATTCCTGTGGGGACACTGGCATGTAGTTTATGCCTTAGTTGCTCTATACCCTGGCCAGGCCCCCGTTTAACCATATTTTTCAGAAATACCTTTGGGGCAAAGCTTTCTTGGACTCACACTTTGGATGTCCCGTGAGCCGCTGGTAGCCTCTGATGAATGACTCCCCTCTGCAGGGTTTAGAAAACACAACATATTGACAGTGTCAGTCTCCTTCCAGACTATATTTGTTACTCAGCAAAGCGCCCACTAACCCCTGGTCCTTGTTGTTTTCATTTCACAAATACAGAGAGTGAGCCAAGCACTCCACTTCCCTATTTTCTCACCAATAATTCTGCCCACAGCTGTTTGCAAAGTGTTTTTGTTGCTAGTCACACAGCTCTATATGACATTTCAATAATGGCCAAGACTGTGTCATGACCAGCTACCAACGCAGAAGTAGCACAGTAGACAGCAGGAACTTGAGGTTTCCAGAAGAAGGAGAACATTTTTGACTCATTGCCTTCACCAGCTGTGCAAAGCGTTTTTTAATTGTTATGTTCTCTTCAGCTGTCACAAATGTCACAAAAGTAAACTAAAGAGTAGAAGCCTAAATCAAACATTAATAAATAGCAAAAATACTCTTACCATATTTTATATTCCCTTTGTATATTTGATCTTTCATTGCAGATGAAAGATAAACGCTGTATATCAATGGTGGAATTATTGTATTCATCTGTAATTTAAGTTGGAACTATCTGAATACCTCCATACTATCTTTACCTCCAGCTAACAGGAAGCTGCTCAATACATCTTATAATGCCAGGAAATATTTGTGGAGGATGCCACCATCACATCAATGCATGTCTAGCACAATCATTCAGTTTGCTGTTGATTAATTAGGACCGTTTCTTCTTTGTGAGTAGAGGTCATTGTTTTGCATGCGGACACAGTAGCAGGCCCAAGGACAAGTCTCCGCTGAGTAAATAAACACACTCTCAGTTTTCTAAGAGGAGAAAAAGCCTTTTATAGCTCTGCATAGGAATTCAAGAACAACATTTTCGATTCCCGAAGGCCATAATTACTACTCCCCCCAGCCCCCACATTCCTAAACATACTGTACACACACACATACATGCACACCTGCACTGTCCTCTACATATACTGTTCAGCCATGGATAATGACAGCAAGAGAGATACTGTAGGTTTGTGACACCTTGTGTCAGTCAAGAAGACAGAGGCATTTGCCGCTTTCCTCTCATCAAAGGCTTGGGCCAATGGCGTCATTGTCGTCGACTGCTCGCTACCATGGTAACAAGAGCAGATAGAGAACGGGTTATAGAGGAAAGACTGCTAGAGGTCATGACCTTCACTACTCCTGCCAAACTCTCACAATCCTATTTGGTGTCCTGCTGAATAAACAATGGCCACAGGTGTAGAATATTGGAAGGACAAGTACCTAGCATAAAAGCATGCTAACATTCTGTGGCGTGCAGTATACAAACCAGGGGGCAGGATAGTCTAGTGGTCTAGGTGTTGGACTCCCAGCCAGGAGATTGTAGGTTCAAGCCCCTGAGTTGGCCTACGTGTAAGCATCCTTGAGCAAGATGCCTGACCCCTATCTGCTCCATGTAATAGCAGCATGTAATTATCGCTTTGGATAAAAGCGTCTACTAAATGACCTAATTGTAATAAACCAGGCACCCCATCAGGCCAGGACCACACTTTGAATCCCACCCCCTAATTTGATTAGTCAGATTTTCTGTCACTTCGTCAATATGAAACCACTGTAGAACCCTTCAAATTTTCAAGAAAAGGGACTCGTATGACAATACAGCTATGCCATGTAAATGAGCAGTTTTGATTGGCTAACAAATATAGCGCCTTTCCTCTGACAGGGGAAGCAGTGTGAAGATATAGATTTGAAGCTTGCTGTACTTCAAATGTACGTATGTATTGTGTGATGTTTATTTGTAAAACTAATAAATGTGATTTTGTATAACAAAACATATGAATAACTTATTCTTGTCTCTGTTTTTGTCACCTCTTTTGAAGGGCCTTACGTCACACAACTGCTATAATTGCTTAAAAGTACACCTGACCTAACACTCAAATCAAATCAAAGAGTGTACCTTTAAGTCTATTCTGATTTTGTCAAAGACAATGTCTATTACTGTACATGGAAATTATATACTTTGCTAGCATGGCTCCTCAAAACTTACGCAAAATGTTTGCATACATTATCAGTATTAACAAACTACTTTAAACTCATGTTTTAGGTTCACATATTGTTTTAACAGTGTTCAAGCTGTGTGCCATATGAACATTGTGAGGGTTTATTTGTATGCTGCACTTATTTGTCCTTCTACAAGTGTTAGCATTCATGAAACACTTCCAGTGTGTTCGTGTGTGCATGGGTCTTTGTGCAAGTGTGTGCTTGTGTGTATGAATCATATTTGGAGACTGTGACATCACCATGTTTCTGCAGAGCCTAAAGCTAAACTGAATTAAAATTTCATTAATGATCAACAAAACTAATATTATGTCTTTGGATGAAAGCATTCATGTCTAAATTGGGAGGTAATTTGTAATCCTATCCAAAGGAAAGGCTTGGGCAACAAGCTCTAATTCAGCTCTCTGGAACGAAGAAAAAACAGCCTGTGATTGCCGAGGGCCTTTGGTTCTAGAAAACTCTCTGTGCGGACAGGAAAGGTACAGACACTAGATTAAATGAGAATGAACACTGGTAATAGAATATTTAACATTCACTTCAAGACACAAGTGCACAAGTGTAATGAGTGCTCCCTTATTCTAAGCATGCCAATATTCATCAAGCCAAGGACACGTGGATGGAAATTAAAACTGAAGTGGCCAGACAACAATCTCTCCTTGTTCACTGATGAGCCCTCAAATTCTCTGCTCGGAGACTCTTAAATTCCTCTACCCTGTCGTCCTTGGGATTCTCAGGCTGTTTCCACACGGGAGGATTAGAAGCCTGCCTGTCTCGGCTTCACACCACAGTAAGCTGTTGCCTAAGCAGTGTCCTGGAAAAAGGTGACAAATCACTTTAGAGGAATATTGATTTGGTATCAAACCCACCCACAGGTTTGTAGGTAAAAGGCTAAGAGGGTGTTCCCTGTTCAATGGCGGGTTACTTTGTACCAGGAAACCCCACCTTTGGTCCCAGAGTCTAAGAAAATGAAATCACCTTGGTCATATTGCTCATACACACGCATACACACACATGCAAACACACATACTAGTGCAAAACAGAGTTAGCTAGCTACAGTCGTGCACACAACATACAGTGCCTGAGCACCGCGTCTCCATTACGTACTGTAAATTAGCCAGTGAATCATTGTGGACGTCAGTCTCCCACTTTTGTGGATTTCTTGACAAAACATCAGTAATTTAAAGGCGTGAGTCATGTCGTCGTCACGTGAAAACACGGATAGATAAGAGGGAAAAATGTCCTGTTATTTTTCCGGTTGTCCTGGTCATCCATTATGGTACACGTTGCTCTCTTTCTCTCTCTCTCTCTCTCACCCTCTCTCTCATTCACACAGTGAAACACACACACACACACACACACAGCAAGTATTACCTGTCCTTGTCAAAGCAGACTGGTGTTACTGGAAGGATAAAAGGCCTTATTTCAGCAGGTTACCAGCTGTGTGCCATAAAACATTAGCATTGCATAGTAACCACAGGCTCAGTGGAAAGCTGCCAATGACTGCCATGTCCAATAGGGAGCATTGTGAGTGGCTCTGCATAGCAATTGTGTCGAGACATCATATACATACACTATAAATTGTTACAATAAACATGAAAATCCTTACGGGATGTTGTGTATTTGGAACATAAATATTCTTACATTTGCTCCTGCACCTTCCTAAACCTCACGTTTATATAATGATCATGCACACATTTTCCCGAGAATAAATTATTTCTGTGTCTCTAAAGCTTTGTCAGATTGATGGGTGTATATGTATATGACTAGGTTTGACCACAGAAAAAAAGGAATGGCCAAAGCAAGTCTCACTGAACTGCTTTGTTGTTTTATTCGCCCTTGTTGTTCTGTAGCTCTCGAGATACATTCCCCGCTATCAGTCATGATATTCAGCCTACAGTCTGGTCTGCGGTCATTGGGAAACTTGTGGGAGATGTTTCATTTACAACAACAGTTCCCTCGCACAGTTCAACGCGTCTCTAAAAGAGCCTGAAGAGGAATGGTTCCCACCGCTAAAGACCAGCAGCCATGCCATATTCCCTCTGCTCAGTCTGTGAGTCATAGAGAAATTAAAAGAGCAGTTATGAATATATTATATTGTTTCCCTCTTATTTTTAAGAGGAAGCACCAATTTTCTATTACAAGTCAGTGAACGGTAAAACAATATAGGGTTGACGGACCAGAAACAAAGAAATATTTGATTTCCGCAAAATTGACTTTTTTCCACAGTATGTTTCCCCTACTTGCAAGAAACAGTTCCCATGTGTCCAGGTGCCTGAGGCTTGAACACATTAGACTGTTTCACACACCCACTCTTCAAGAAACCTTCACACAGGGTGAGTATTCATCCAACACTTGCCCTGTCAAATAAACAGGCATATTTCTTTTATTGGTGTTAAAAAAACACACACACACACACACTTTGCCAAAGTGGCACTTCAACATCTTTAATATAAACAGTTTACTGTATGTTTAACCTGATTTTTTGTGTAACTGTCCAGTTACACCACTGACCCCAGTCAGTAGGCATAGGTAAGGTGTACTTTATATACCTTGTACCTAAAGAGTATTTATATACTCTTTAGGCTCTTTTTCTAAAACGTACATGTATAGAGACCATGCTAATATTATTATCGTATTATTTTGTATAATTACATTCGGAAATTAACTGAATGGCATTCATGTGGTGCTTGCCATCTACAGTGCTAGGTAGCAGACAGATTGGTACCCTAATTGGTACATTCCTTGACCTTGATTTCTGAGAGCGGGACTCTAGAATAATATGACACAACAATTGTTTTACAGGCTAAAAAGCACATTTGCAGTGTTTATACTTGCGGTAGATGTGTGGAGGTGTGTTCAAGCCTGCTGAGTAGCAATTATCGTAATTCTAGAAGTGTTTGCATCAGTGAAGAATTGCCGCGTCATCATGGACGCCATGTATACGTTTAAAACAAGACAGGCAGTGGGGAAAGAGAGAAACACGCTACATAACATACCACTTCTCTGGGATATTAGGAAAATGAAGCCAAAAGAGGCTTAAATGTCTGTTACTCTGCCGTCGCTCCATTTCTCTCTATATCTTTGTCACTTTCTTGCCCTCTCTCTCTCTCTCTGACGCACACACATGCTGTCTCTCCGGGGGTAGTTACAGTGCAGGCGTAAGTGGAAAATGGCCTTCATACTCCGTTCTGGTGGCTGGCGGGGGTGGGAGTGGGCAGGGGCGGTGGTTGTCAGGGGAGGCCCTTCAAATGTCTCACATGTTTCTGCAGGACCACAGGCCGCTGGCTGGCGTAGAGCGCGGAGGCTTGTGGTGGCTTGTCTGTGTGAAGCTGGCACGGCCTGCCGTTCCCCCTTACATCTGTTCCCCATTAGCATAGGCGAGAGTATAAAGCAGAGAGCTCACAGGCAACGAGGGGACCACTTAGTGTTACTACTCTTCTGCCTGGAATATGGGCCGCGCACTCTGGTTGTTGGTGCTCTGCCTGCAGACTGGCCTGCTGTCACACGCCCTAGACTGCTCAGGGGCCAGCCAGGGGGGCGACTGTGTCGGTGTGTATGCCACAGGGGGACAGGTAAGACCTATATCTTCTGTCCTGTTTTGATACTAGAAGCCCCTGGAGTGGGTTTCTACATGGTAATCAATACGCCTGTTGTTACGTAACATTCATTTCTCGTAATCAAAAATCGGAATTATTCTCAATGAGGAGGTTATGAATAGTTCCTTTTAAGTAATTCATAAATAGAGGAAAAAACACTGCTCGTGCGGTTTCAGGCTTGACTGAGGTGCTGGAGCTTTAAATAATCAAAATAAATACGAAGAAGCTTCCGCACACATGGGTAATTCGTGAAAATGGGACGTTGTTTTGCCTTTGTATTGGCATTGTGCCTTTGTAACCAGAATTGGTTGAATGTAGGTTGTATGGGAATAAACTGTAACCTAACAGCGTTAGGTTACAGTCCAACTGTTGATTCAGAAGCACCATGAGGTCAGCACCTCACACGGAATGTGTGCCTGCTGAGTCCTCCCCAGAGGAAGCGGTGACACAGAACAGTGATATTCCAGGAGGGTGGGTGTGCTTATTTGAACTTTTCCTCAACCTACGCACAGGGAGAGACATGCACATGTCTGAGACAATGTTTCATTGTAATGGCTTATGCAGACCTAATGCCACTGGTCCCCTAAACCAATATACCCTTGGTGGAACAAAATATTTCAGCTCCTTTTTTGGCTTTTCATGTGGCCACTGTTGTATTTTAAACTTGCGGTGAACATTTTTCTGAGGACAGTACTGGTCTGTCCAAACGAATCACCCTTGTCAGTCCAAACACATTCAACAGCTGCAGGAAAAGCAGAATTGCAGATTTTCACTTAAAGGCTTTTGGTTTTCGTGCTCTGTTCCATGTGAGCTATTTTGTGAGGCTTTTTTTGTGTGACACGTATGTGTTTTTCCGCTCCAGTTATTTGAAACTTAATTACAGTACGCTCAAGTATAATGTTCAGATGTGGTGGGAGCTAACTGATACCCCAGACAGCGCTTCCTGTTTGCTTGGTCTTATTCAGTGCTAACTTTATTTGTCTGTGTCTTTTCCAGCCAAGGTCAGTCGTTGTATAATGAAGAAGAATATGTTAAGTGGGTAATTTATGGTACTTGTCAACCAATAATGCCTACAACAGCAGAAAAAAAAAATGGACTGTGGCAAGTTTTGATGAGGATTGTATTTTGTATACTAGCCTGATGAATAAGAGGACATAACTCAACATAATGTACTGTCAAGCCCCAAGAGACGTATGCCCTGTAATGTTGCTGTTTGGCTGATCTCATTGCAGAGGAATAATTATGTATTCAATATTCACTTGAACAGTATAAATATGTGGTGTTACAGAACGCAAAAATGGCCTATTTGTCTGAAATATGGATACAATTGCACATACAAATTAGTATTTCACAGTCCTAAATAAGAAAATTACACAGTGTGAACTGGTAACCTGTTTATCTTCATCATTAATACTGGAATAGCACAATATCTGGACCAAAATACTGACAATGGCCTGTATAGAGTTTTGTATCAGTATGACAATATTCATATGCACAATAAATGTACGGTACATAATACCTTATATTATACTATTATATTATTATGTTATACTATATTATACCATACTAATACCCTACCTACCCTAAGTACTTACATATTTACTAGTATTTACTGAAAGTCACATTGGGCTAAAGCATCTCCTCAATGACTAAACTGAAGTTGTATTTGTTAATGGTAATACCTAGAACATCAGAAGTCCTTCTGATGTCAGAAGCACTGATGCTGGGACCCTCTCCTCTTTCTCTCCTCTCAGTATGAAGATGCTAAGCAGCAGAGGGCCCTGTCTTCACCCGGTAGTCAAACACAGGTAGTGTATGAGAAACCCCCCTGAGCCCTGTACGTCACGTGGGGGTCGTTTAGTCAAGCTCAGAGCAGAATGGCCACTTTGATGGGGATTTGGCTCCTGGATTACTCATGCATGCGTCATAGGAGCCTATTTATCAGGAGAGCTTCATAGGGAGAAAGACATGACAAAGGCAACGACAAGAGAAAATAGCCAGGGGAACAAAGAATGTTTTAGAAGTGGATAATTAGGAGGCTGGGCTGCTGTTGGTTGGATGCAAACAGTACTATCCACTGAGGAGATCCTAAATCGATAAAAATGCAATTAGCTCAATTTCACAAGGTTATAGACCAGATAGTCAGATCACAGTGAAGGACCACTAGGAATAAACCTGCTGTTCATTCGACTAAGAGACAATACGTAGCCTGGCAAATATGCTGATACACAACATATATAGTTAGAGAAATACATATGCAAACAGAGAGTACAGATATGACCAAATAAGGAATAAGCTCAACAAAGGGAGAGAAGATCAGTTATGGTACAGGGCGCCTTGATTACGGCTCCCAATGTTGAGCATTGGCGCCATACATCAGGGAACTGGGGAGGCAAGGTAAACAATCCTGACCAGACAGAGAGGAAATACCCAGACCATAAAACTAGACCTTGGAGCATATACTATTGTACAATTGATTATTGTATTTACAAGGACATTTAGGATAAGTTCATAAGTATGACAAATCAATAAATCATAAATGGTAGACTCAATAATTTTCCCACAATAGGGAATTGAATATACTGGCTTTGGAGATTAGCTACATTTATAATTTTATCAAGACATAGAATGTCTTTATTAGTTTCTTAGTGTAAGAGCTCTGTGGAGGGTAAGTGGGGGCAGTGAGGGTAGGAGGCACGAAGCACGCATGGATGTGAGTGCGCCGATCGTGACAATATGTTGTACAAATGTGTACATACTTAGATATAAAATATACATGTGTAAATAGCATAACAGATGTTGAATTTCTTCATTAATTATATCCCAACCATAGGAAACCAAATAAAACACTAATGTTCAGAATAGTAATTGTCATAGTGGTAAAACATGTATACTGAGGCTAGGAAAAATATCTCCAGTATTGGTTAAAAACTAAACTTTTCATTTTCTCAGTTATGTAACTTGAAACAATTGTTGATGAAGCGAGGGTCGTTATGGTGCCATAATAAATGTACCACCATGTCCTAATTGGCCTATTATTTTTCACACTGAGTGTACATTCATTTGGAAAGACAAGAGTGAATCAATAACAGTTCCCCATTAATGTCTAGACTGATGAGAACTGAGAACAACAGGAAATGGCTTCAGGCCTCCAGCAAATATATTTTTGCTGTTTCCTTCTCCTAGTGCTAGTTTTACTGCCCATGGAAAAGAACAGAGCAGAGAGAAGCTGAAAAATATATATTTTATAGAATCTTGAAGGTTTACAATGTGAATTACCCTTGAAACAATGAAGGTGTCTTGAGTACAAACAGTGGTTCAGGTGAAGGCAAGTGTGTGTGTGTTTGTCTGTGTGTTCTCACACTGTACTCACATAGTGTTGTGAAGTATTATTGCCGGCACCATCTAGTCATGAGACAAAACTACAATCTATTTTTGAAAGCTTTTAGTTTTTTTGCAAAAGTCAATTGAGACATAGCTGTATCAATGGGAACGTGGTAGAAAGATGCACTTTCTGTTATTTCCTTCTAGTGTACAGGTAGGTACACTGATGGGAAAAATCAATTGTATCAGAAAATCCAAGGCGTTTGATGTTATGCTGTTGGTTTCACTGTGGCTTCTTGAGAAGAGAAATTACAATGCTAATAGCAAATAAAAGTTTAAATGTTATGATAAAAAATGTACCCTATGCAGCTTTAAGTCTTAAGCATATCTTTATGCTATTCAAACAGACAGTGTTTTGCATATGGGAAGACAAAACAAAGCAAAGCAAAACCCACATACAAAATCTACTTTGATTATCAAGCCAAGTTGAAGCCATGCAGGCATTAGTGACAATCAGCTGCAATTTCTTTCTTTCACTTTTTGTGAATGTTTTGTCCAGCAGAATGTGATTAGACGTAAGAGACAAGTGGAGCGTCCCACCTACCATGGCCAACCTGGGGCAGTCTCTGCTAAAGGCTTCCCCAAAACGTTTGTTCAGGTAAAACAACCACAGTCAAATGACACACATAAGGGGGAGGAGCTGGGTAGTAATCAAAGTACAAAGTAGTACTGAATTAATAGGTTACCACAGGAGAGCATGCAGAGATACATTTGCACACTGATGATGATAAAGGGAGTTAAAAACATGGCAAAAAAAGTGGATGGTGATCAGTATGGATATGGCAAAATAATATCTTAAAGGTACATTCCCCCTGCATGTGGCTGTAGGGGAAGGGGTAGAGAAGAGTGTGAACCACTCACACTCTGAGGGGCTTTCTCTCTCTAAATTCCAAATCAAAACAACAATTGGGCTTCCAGACAATAACTGAGGAATGTACAGTATATGATGTGTTTGTTAATGTAGTCTCAGACGGAGAGGTCCAGGAGACAGCTGGGCAAAAGCAGATGGATCAGTCCTCACAGTGGGACCAAGACCAGAAGGAACCTGGGAGCCTATGCTCTAATTGTGTACAACAAGACCTCCAACCCGCTACAGGTGTCTCCATGGCAGCGTGAGAGCAAGGAAACAGCACAGGCAAGAGAACTCGTACTGCTCAAGCAGAGTTATAAGGCCATCTCCATTCAATTTAGTAGGCCCATTTTATTCTAAACTCGTCATGTAATTTGTCCTTGAAATACCCTTTAACCATCTTGTGCTGTGTTATGCGTCCCATTACTGCCTTTTTGAAAGTGTGGTCACACATTCAAGATACTAGATAATAAACTATATTTAAAATAAAATCTTTAAATGCAAAATTGCTTCAAAAGCCTCTTAGGCCCCTCTGGGGGTACCAAACCCCACTTTGAGAAACACTGAGGTAGAGTACCGCATGCCTAAGACACAACTCTGGTCTAAACTAAAGTAACGCTGTTTTGGGGTTACACCTTAGGTCACCAGAGTGCTGAGGCAGGTGAAGAATGAATCCCCCAAAAGGAACAAGGAAAGTCGTTCAGGGGCATACTCTGTTCTGGTGAGAATCCATTAAATATGCTTCCATTTTGTGTTCAGGTTTGACCAAATAGGCTGTACGCTTGTGCAACAGTTTGTTCATGAGCCTGCATCCCATAAAAAGTATCTAAATAAGGTATAACACTAAAAAGAGAAATTTATATTCTAACGTTTATGATTTTTTTCTCTCCAGGGAGATCCACAGAACGAGGGCCAGAATGAGAGAGTCAAGAGGAGCATAGAGGAAAAGAGAGCTGAAAAATAAAATCTCATCTACTTTTCAGTAGATACACGTCACAAGATTTTGGCAAGATTTAACCACAAGCAATACATGTTATACAAAATTATAACTGAAGTTTAAATGTGCTAATATTGATAACTCTTGAAAAATCTTTTTGCGTGTGTTCTTCCTGACTGTTTCAGCCGTATGCTTGCTAACTTATATAAACCAATATGGAGGTATATTGACAGTATATATTATTACAGTATATATTATTTTAAGTTTCTAATATACTGTATACCTGCATGTTATAAAAGATTCCGTTTCTTGGGGTCAACCATTTTGCTGTAGTGTATTTTTATCAGAGAACCCCTTTCCTCCTCTCTGAATTTATGGTTTAAGATTGGGGGTATATTTTTGCAGAAGGTTTTTGTTTTTTTACTAGATTTCAATAAAGATTTAATCAAGACATGTTAAAGAAAGACCTTCAGTCTTTTAACATTAAATGACTTAAATGACTAACATTAAATCACTTGTACTTTGTGTGTACTTTGACAAAATTTTACTTTGTTGAAATTCTTTTCCTCTCTCATTCCCAAAATAACACCATTTAATTTCACAACTCAGACAGCAAAGCTGCCAAAAGTTGATTTATAAAATTTAAGGAGTGGAAATAGTGCAGAGTTCCCAAATGCAGATGGCAAGTGCCACAGGTTGTGAATGCCCAGTGCCACGCTGGCACATGAAGGCAGGAGGATAAACTAGCAGGAACCTGAAGAACCACTAATCCAGTTTCATTAAGTGACCATGGGCAAATAGCTGGTTTGAAGTAGTCTGCACCATCTGTTTCAGGAGTCAAACTGTCTATTTTAATACTCTCTGTTAGTCTGAATTCATTTAGCCAGAAATGGAAACTTAGATTAAAGTCTGGACCAGAGGGCTTGTTTAAGTATTTCTGCAGGTCATTTACGTCAAGTCACAGATTCAGGTCTTTGCATGCAGGAAGTAAAAAAACAAATTTATTCCCAGAAAACACTTGGCTATACCTACCTAGGCTATATATATATATATATATAGCCATGGAAAAAATTAAGAGACCAATGCCCATTTTTAAAAATATAATATTTATATACAATTACATTTATATTTATATTTAATACATATATTTTTTATTTTTTTTTAATATTTAATATATACTTTTTACAGTTTTGATATTTATATTATTATATTTACAAGAATATGCAGTGGTCTCTTAATTTTTTCCATGGTTGTATATATCTGTGATATATAAGAATGTGTCCTAAATTTAAGGACTATCACAATTAGACTACTGTATAAGTCTCTGAAGTTCTTGAGAATTGTGGCTGACAGATTTGGGTTAAGCAAAACAATCAGCATAAACCATATGTGTACTGTGGAATGAGATAATTTTCTGAGGAAAAGGGGCATTCTAAGGCAGCAGTCTAAATAAAGAGAGATGACTCATCTTCCACTCACCGAATGATCAAAGCCCATAACACATGACGTACTCACAGTGGCAATTTTACGGCTTAACAAATACAAACACTCAAAAAGGAACAGCAATGTTATTTATACATTCTGCATTTGCCTTGAAAGAGCATAATGAATGCTTTTTAAACCTTTGCAGATCAAATCTGGAGAAAACAAGTAAATCCAACTGTTGCTAGCTATCTGCATGGTTTCAGGTAAGCTGAGCTTGTATCGTTGTTCTTACAATAGTACCATTTTGATTAGGGTCGGGGTTCCTGTTTGGAAGCAACACAGGCACGCCTGATATCCTCGCTGCTTCTGTGATGGCACACACACACAGAGAGAGACACACAGAGGCTGTTATGCCAAATGCCAGCAGGATATACTGCCACCGACAGACTATTGGTCAGTGCATCTCGAAAAATATTACAGTTGATGTTGTGATAAAATGAAGAAAATAAAGTATGTTAGGTGAGTAACACATCAACACATTATGCCCACTATAGCATTATGAATATCCAGTGATGTAATCACACTGGACTAGTTTCAACAAGAAAACCCTGTTGTTTTTTTCTAATGTGAAATCAAGTTTCAAAAACAGTACTTGTACTTGCAGGGTATAATTACCAGAAATAATTACCAGAAAGAAAACAGATAATATGTTCTATTAATATGGTGTTACTTGGCAGAGATATTAATTTTTATTGTTTTTCTTCTTCGCAGAAACATCATGTTAGGATTTGATATAAATGCAAAATTATGTTTCCTAACATTTTTGCCAAACACAGCTTATAAATGTTTCCCCACCTCTCCAAGAAATGTCCACCAAAACATTAAAGGTCCCAGATCATAAAACTCAAATATTTCCCCAATTGTGTGGTCATTTGTGTTATCTGAAGGGACCTAAATTTGGCCCCAGGTGTGACATCAAATTTGTATTGTAACCAATCATCTCTGACCTATCCTGCCATTCCCACTGAAAAAAGTGCAAAACCAACTTAGAAATAATGTTCACCTTGAATGACAGTTGGAAATTGGAATTATATGGGACATTTAAAGATCCCTTCAATGTCAAGGAACTTATACATAAAGTAGTTTCCTTTTACCACAACTTGTATTCGAATGCTATTCATATTCACTTGATTATGCATTTAAATGGCCTGTAATAGCCAAGTGAGCTATCACACCTTGCGTGACAGCGGAGGTTACGCATTCACTATTAAGGATTCCTGTGGTCCCTCCTCTCAGCTGTCTTCTGTTCCAGTTGACCTAAGACTGTAGTCCCAGTGTCAGGTTGAATTTGTCCCCTTGCCTCATCTGCTGACACCTCCTATCAGATCAGATACTGTCACTTCTCTATGGCCTTACACCACCTCGCCATAGGAAGCTCTCTACTCACATGAGACCAGACCTGTCACATCACTCATTTCCTAAGGAAGAGAGAGAGAAATATACACTCCAACATGGATGTTTGAGTGAGGCTCCATTAATCACTTTCCTGAGTTTGGGATAAAGCTGACAGTTACAGTTACAATAAACAAAGTTCTCTTTTACAACCACAAATAAGATAAAGGGCCACTATTATTGGCCCCTATCACGGTTGCGGCAGATATCGTATTCCCTGTGTTCTCTTGTGTTTTCCCTTTTCCCAGTGTTTCTATCTTTCCCCTGTCGGTTTCACATGGACTGGACTTCACAGTTGTTGGCAATCAGTCATCATGATCTTCCATACTTCCATACATCATAAATTCACAATTTTACAGTTGCGTCGTCTGAAGGGACCAAAAAGAACTGGACCCATTTTGAAATATGACCTAGCCAAAATTCCTCTGTGAAAAACATGTAAAGCAAGCAGATTTGACCCCAGTGTGACATCATTTATGGATTGTCCTCTCTGACCTATCCTTCCACTAGTCAGAGAGCCAATGAAGTTATGGCATGTAAAAAAAAAGTGCAACACCAAAGGAAACCAGCTGAAAAGGAGAAAAAGTCTATCCAAAATGACAATTGGGAACAGTTGGGAACCAGTTGGGGATGAAATGGGGCCTTTAAATCTGTGTTTTACAATAAACTCAACGAGGTTGCCATGGAATGTGGAATAAGCTGTAAGTTTAATATTCATAGCTTGATGGTATAAACCAATGGTTCTCAACATACACAACACCCCCTCCCCAGTGGCATCCCACAACCCCTTGGAGGTTAAACATACAGAGTAACCAATATATTGCTGTGAAACATCTACACAGGTCTTCAAACATTTTTATATTTTTGCTAGTAATCAACTAGCAAATATACAATTCTGTTTGGCATGACATTTTGAATACTATCCAAAGCACCAAGCACAGAGATCCCATTAAAGTCAATTTTGTATTTCATATCATGTTATATTTCCAGTATTCTCCGGTTCACTTTCTGTTGAAGAAAATGTATTCATTTCTATGGGCCTCTCTCTGTCCAGCTAAGGACATTGAAGTAGAAAATATTACTGAGGGCACCCTCTGCCCTCTATATATCGATTGAAAGTAGATTTATTAAGAAAGGAATTGTCTCAGACCAGATAAATCAATCCTTTGGCTACAGATTGAAATAGGAGTATTGAAGTATGAGAGCAGCAACTCTAAAGAATACATTTCAGGGAGAGAGCTGAGCTATCATAGGAGATGGCTGACTCACTTTATAGATACCTGTATTGTAGTGCCCAAAAGACTCAGAACCTAGGGATAATGAAAACCAGTGAGAAAGACCAATACAAATAACACAAAGAGAAACAGCGAGAGAGTTAGAGAG
>JAODLI010000291.1:0-12144 GCA_027575585.1 Percopsis omiscomaycus | reverse complement strand
CTGTCATCTTCTGTCGTTCTCGGACTCCGTTCCCCTCTCTGCTACATCCTCTGGCTCGTCGTCCATCTTTCCTCCACCTTCTCCCAGCTATGCCCCCCCACACCACCCCTCTCCAAGTGATGGATCCAATTGTTGTTCCAGACATGGGTGAAATTTAGATGCTAAATATAGGGTTTTAATTCCACACTGCCTTGCGTGTGTGTAATTTACATGCAGTTAAGACAAATTAAAGCCAGTGTGTGTGTGTGTGTGAGCGTTTGTCGTTGATATGCTTGGCTATCATTGAAATTCCTAGTCACATTGCATAATATTGCATGCCATCAGTGTTCTACCACATGCTGATTTCTGCAGGCCAGAGATATACTTTATGTTAATTTCTTATTAATATTATGATTGAGATGAGAATATCCTTGCCTTTATAAGCAGGTGAGATTAGCCTGTCTGAACATCCTCACTCTTCCCCGGTTTACCACCATAAAGGTAATCAAGCCTATTGGCAGAATGTGTGTCTTTCCTGCCATTGGAGTGGATGCAATTTAAAACACCCCGTTACCAATTTAGTTTCAGTAGAATGCTTGACAATTACAATAATAGGTTACTAAGCAATTTCAGAACTAATCAAATCACTTCATGGTGTTTAGCTAAACTTCTGAGTAAATGAGTGTCAAGCCAAAACCACAGCGAGTCAATCTATTCATATACTTTGCTTGCAGTGTCTGGCTCTTTAAACAACAGTTGGATTTATGTTTTACCATGGCAGTAGTAACACTAGAGCACGTCACGATGAACATCTAGTTCGCATATGCGCCCTGAAAGGTGACCAATGCTAATTGAAACTGTGCAGGTCGAGTTCATGCCAAAACAGTTCTATGATTAGCATCATGACAGCATTACTTGTGGGCTAAGAGGCACATTTAAGCAAGAAGGTGTAAGGGCATCCAACAAGGACACGGTGTCTGTTTTGTATACACCCCCACTACATTTGTATTTGTGATGCGTTTACACTTTTTTTTATCCCTATTTATACCATCCTTGGTTTCTTCAATTTTTGAAGCAGAATTTTTCGTGTTGCCTTGGCTACAGAAGGATAATACTTCAATATAGTAGCATACAGTATAGACGCACATCCTGAATCAGTGTGATTCAGGATGAACTTTAACTGGGCATGCAAGCGCCAAGTGTGTGTGGCCGTGGTGTTTGTGAGAAAGAGGGGCATTGCCAGCTGCCTGTATGTTTGTATGATGCAAAAGATGAACAATATCGCTGGAGTGAGGCCAAGTTTCTGTAACATGACTAAAGAAGGGGAGTGTAAGAAAAGACGTCTAGTTGTCTTAGCTGCGTCTCAACATTTGGCAGAGGCAGCTCGTCAAAGACAGAGGCCACATTAAAGCATTCGTACGAATGAAAGACACAAAGTGTAAAAGACCACTGAGTGTCTCTAAAGGGAGAGGTCAGTGACTCAAGTCTAATTTACTTCAATCACCTCCTTATTGTTTTACAGCTGCAGGGAAGCGCAGGGCTGCTACGCTGTAAATCTGGTGACATGCACAGCCCTCGGTGGCTCCACTTCACACTTCATTAACAAGACAATCCTCCCCAACGGAACCATTGCTTACTGTAATCCCGTCTAGTCACTTTACTAAGAAAGACGGACAATTTACTTGTATTTGTGTGGGCGCTTCTAGGCAAGTTTCCTTCAGGAAAACAAACTTCACAAGGGCAGAAGAATGGAGAATGCATATTTGATTGTGATGCATTGGGTGTTTGTGCTTGCGTGATTAACATGCAAACACCTGTCCACATGTGACGGAGTGTAACTGTATTAACTGTATTAACTACAGTAACACAATCTGTAAAACAATCTGCTCCATTGCTATGTTCTGATAGGAATGTGAAAAAGTCATATATTTGAAACAGTGGACTAGTGAATACAAAAGGACAGGATCATTTCACACTGTACAAACTGTGTGGGAAATAATGTCAAAATTAAGGAATTACTGAATAGTAATACAACAAAATACATAAACAAACATAAAACAGTGTACTGTGTACTTTCACTCATCTAATTTTATTACACTCAGCCTGACAAAATCTGCTTTTATCCAGACATTAATCGACCGGGTGACCGTTCTGGCTCATCTCTAGATTTGACAGGCTCTAAGCTATTGTTAGCAGACACACTGAAGGTCTACCGTATCACCACACAACACATCTATTCTCTCCTGCACGCTCAAGCAATGACTGCAATCAGCTTAATAAACCAAACAGGAAGTGGGTTTATTGGATGTGGTAAAACTCTCTTCGTGCTATAGCGCTTTCAGCTTGCCTCTGACCCTGAGGTATTTTTAACAGTTATACCTTTATATAACAGCACAGGAGATCCGATGAGGGGGCGCAGGTGGCTCTGCATACTGGTAATAATTGGTATCGTTGCTTTTGTTGGGAGAGGAATAAAGATGCACAGATAGAAAAGGATAAAATGTTAGATTATTAGCTGTCTGAGTGGCTGGTGGATTGAAGGATGATTGACACAATCTTAGTTGATGGTTGATTGATTTGCAACAGCCATGTCCTCAGGTGTTTTAAGACATTTCTGAAGGCAGGTCTCGAGTGTCCAAAGACATGTAATTCATATCTTGCATCATGTGAACTTAACGTACCTGGTAACACTCTCTAGTGACTGCTGACGTTCTCCCAGAATGTTTTGCCTAAGACGACTGCCATGTCCTGCCACTTCAGATACTGTCCAACATACTTATTGTATAGATTGTGAGTGTCTGTTAAATGACTAACGTCTAGATAAACTAAAGGCAGGCAGGGAGGGAGGGAGTGAGGGGAAAAGGCGTGGTCATGTTTGTGGCAGGTAGTGTGAAGAGAGTGCGAACGTGGGAGTAAAGTAGAGGCCCTCTAGCACAACACAGGGGTGCTTATCTCGACTGGCCCTCTTTCGACGTCTCATTCGGTTATATCATCATTCTGTCTCTCTCTGGGCTTTCACTGTACATGAAACTCTTCGTTCTATTGACTGCTGCTGTACTAATGGTTGTATGCATCTCATAGATATGTCCAATCTAATTATTCATGTTTATACTTGCTTATACGATAAATGTTTAAAATATACTTTTTAGTACTAAATGTACATTTGATTATATTTTTAGACCATCAGTCTAAAAATTAAGAAGGAAACAAACAGAGGAAAAACATCATCATATGACACATCTTATACAACAGTTAGTTCCGACCAAGTATTTTGATTGGACAAGAGGCATTCCATGAGTGCTATAGAGTATAACAGCACTGGGGCTTTTAACTATACATGTATCACTATGCTTTACAGGCGTTCAAATTACCGATCTAATTATCAATGGTTATCTATCAGATTGTAACAAACTTCGCACTGCAAAGATTAACATATTTCCACAAATAACATTTGAGTTAAATTGTGAATGGTCGTCAGAAAAGGGAAGAATATTAATGAGCCTCCGGCTAACCGTTGGAACTGAAACGATTGAGCAACATACAGTCTGTTCAAGCTGTTAACTAAATCACACATGCCACCAAAGTGACTGTCAACAGACTCTTATTTCACTGGTTTCACAATAAATGAAGACATAAATGTACATGATACAAAGTAGCTGGTCTACGGTAACATGTAGATTTAAAGAAAGTAGCATGCTGTGTGCAGGTAAATGTTTGTGTTGCTTGGCAACAGTCCAGTCGCAGTCCAATTGCGGAACTATTTGTGTTGGCGGAGCCAAATAAATGAAGTGAAAATGAAGTGAACAAACATATCATTATCTGTTGTCACTTATTACTTTTAACGATTAAATGGCGATAGTAGAAGTGTTGTATAAAAGCAATATCACACTCAAAGTCACGCTGTCATACTGAATATAAGCAAGGCTATGATTCGGTCATAGGTACGAGTTCTTAAGTCAAGTGCCAAAGATAATCAACTCATAAAAACTTTAAGAAATCTCTTCCTATCTCCTTAGCTAGTTTCTTGTTTAACAAGTAAAGTATTAAACAATTTGCCCCTTTAATAGCTCTAGAAGAAAACAGATTGGAATTTCAAACTCTTCATTGGCTATTTAAAGGCCTACTGTAAATAGATGCCTGCTATTATTCTTACAAATTTGTCAAGTATCCCATGTAGTACCTCAAAGTACCTCTAGGTGTACTAGTACCCCCATTTGAGAAACACTGGAACAGAAAAGTCCAGGTATTCATCTTTATTTAAGTAATTTGAGGATTGCACTGAGTTTGAGAATGTAAAAAAAAATGCAAAAAATGGGCTAAAGCACTCTATATAAATAACTGCAGCAAGGGCAAACCTCTCTATTGTACTAAATCTGTAAGCCCACTCAACCCTATCAAAGGCCTGCATCGAGTGAGATAACAAAGCCTTACGTTTATTTGTTTCTTGTGTGTTGTACAATATTAAGTATTTTCCTCATATTGGTCAAAGAGATCCTGTAATTTAGCCGTTTGGTCATCCTTGATGAGTTTTTCTCGATTGCTTTAGCCCATTTTCTAAAACATTTCAAACATTTAAAAAAATATTTTTATAATTTGAATTATTTGATGTTCAAGAATATGGCCTCACTAACGGTTGACAAGTTATGACTGTTAGTTGTTCTACTGCTGTACTGCATGTAAGGATGTAGCCTACACATTGAACATCGGTATACATGAATGTGAGGGTAATACCATTCACCAGAAACTGAAAAAAAGGTCAAAGAGTATTTTCCAGTCTTTTAGCCAAGAGTTTCAAAAATACACGACTCTCAGCGTTTGTTAAACTAATGGGGCGATCAGAGCCACAGAAATCAGAGGGTTAACTGTTTTGAAAGATTAATTGCACTGTACTGTATATTTGTATATTATAGGGAAGGGAGCGGGGTTGCTCTATGGAGTGCAAATACATTTTAGTAGAGTGCCTTCAATACATTTTGATTTTTTATTTTAAAACAACAAAAAACTCTAGGTTGTAAGTATCTGGCCCAGAAGCTTTTCCATTCTGTAGGGAGTTGATAAAATCTATGACCTCCTCATATGTAATTAAGCTCCCATAATCTCAGTGAGTGCTTTAGTCTCATTGTGCTTCCCTGAATCGCCTTTTGATGACAAAATTGCATTCGATTTCTGTCTACCTGCTGCTAAATGTGCAATCAGTCGGTTTGATTCCCATTTTGAACAGTCTACATTTGGCATAGAAAATACTGGCCTCAGCTTTTTGCTTGAAAGTTGTTTAAAAGCTAATTGTGTGGCCTGTATTTTTTTAACCTTGGAGACCTTGTGTTTTTCTAATTTTTGTTTTTCCTTGTTTTGATCCCTATTGTCACAATTTTTTTATTATTCTATATCACTTAAGTCTCCTCTAAAATTAATTTTCCCTGCAAGAAAATCTGTATTTTATCCTTAATCGCATGGCAGGTTTTCTAGCATCAAAGCGAAACAGACAAGCCACAAGATCATTGTAATTACATCTATTTAGATGTGCTGTTCTGAGAGAAGTGATTTAAATAAAGATAAGGGATTTTGTTACTTAGCCAGTTTAATCAGCAATGAGTAATAAAACATACAAATTCAATGCAATATTATAACAAGCACATCCATATTTACAGTCAGTGTTCCCTATTCCTAAGGCCTTTATTTATTTATTTATTATTTATTAGAAATTTGATACTCCATTGAAGCCAGACAAGATTGTTGTTTTACATGATCATTATGAGATGAGTTTGGGTTGTACGGTATGGTATGGATGATGACACATTGAGTCCTGCTTTTCCCTGCAAGTTTCCGCTTACCTGGGTCGGATCACCCCTAAAAAAAATACTGATGTAACAAATACTATATGGCAGGATTGTGGCACTAATTTGGCAGCTTTGCAAAAAATCTCTTTGGTCTTTTCTAAACAATTTAATTTAGTTGAGGCAAAAGATTGAATCATTTTAAAACATAAAAAATTGTCAATGTTTGTTTGTTGCTTGCTTGTTTGTCTCTCTGTATGTCTGATTATTTAGCAGTTTCTGATTCTGGTTCTGATTTGACCCTTATCCTTAACTTGGTTAAAATCATGCTGATTGTGAAAGCTTCACAATTTCCACTCTATGCAGCAGTCAGGAAACTCTCCATTCACAAGTTTGTAGAGTATATACTGTATATACTCTGCTCTGGTATCGTCCTCAGCTTAAGATAAATGCACGGAGATTGTGAGTGCCAATTTTAGATGAAGCTTTTAATATACAAGAATACTGTACCTCCGTAATGGACTGTGAATTAATGGCCAGGTCTATTTTTGTGCATAGAGGCTACTGTGGATCCGTGGCCGACAAGAGGGTTAGGATACCTTTTGTTTCTTGCTCACAACCGTCCACTGTCGCCACTGTCATTGTGTTGAAGCATCGGCTAATGAGAAGAGGAAGATAATTTGTCAGAAAATGATGTTTGAATGTGGCCTAACACTGCTATTATATTCTTCTTTAATAGAGCCGTATGGGCTCGAGGTGAGATCCATTTATGATGGTTCAGTGCAATGAATTAATTGGTCATGGTTGATTTATAGTTGGCAGGCTCAACTCATTAAAGAATCATGGAAAGTATAACCCTCTCAACTTGTCTCTTTTCCCTCCTAGAACCATTCAATATGTAGCAGCCCTCCCCACTTAACAGTTACTGGAGAGAAAAAACAACATACTACAACTGTACTAGCATTTGAAAACCACCAGTCATTGTTGAGTGGGCAGGGGAGTTTACTCTTGTACCTGTAAACAGAAAAGCATGCAGAACCTTAGGTCTGCAGAATGGCTAATTTGTCTCCAACAAAAACAATGGTCAATACACCACCAGACAACATATGTGTCATCTGTTTGGTTTTAGCTTGAATTTCCTAGAGGCAGAGACAGGCAGAGTTTTATTTTTAGGAAAAAAGCGATGTTAACTCAGATTTCACATGCTTAACAGGACTGGTCAGCCAAAGCTGAACCAATAACACAGATGTTTTGCGGAAGCTGAACCTAATTACAACATGTTTATATGATCCGCAACGAAAAGTGCTCATTGCTAAGCTGTTAATAATGTTAACAGTTAATGTTAATTATGAATTTTGTGGTCTGATACGGACGTCGATATTTTCAAGCAACACGTTTCAGATGATGATAAATAAATTAAATTACATTTCTACACGAAAGCCCCCTTTTTAGCATAGATCCCTCAAATATGGTTATCAAAGAGAAAGAATACTTGATTACACCTGTGGTCCCTGGAAAGACATTTAGTCCTTCCTCACCTTAACTGCCTATTCTCTAGCTTCAAATGCATGATACAAATCTTTAATCATTATTTGTGTCAAAATATCAGCCAAAATATATGCAATATATCTGTAATGTGCAAACATGATCTGTTAATCTGCCCCGGGACACAATTCGATCTTTATCGCCCTCCTCTTATAGATTAGGAATGTACTGTATACTTTTTCAAGATCTACATGCAGTAGATATCAAGTATTAAGGGTTATTTTTCCACTCATTTAGCTCCGCTCTTTCTGACTTCTCTCGATGTTGGGCATTAGCGCATCGTGACACCCAATCTAATTATCTTGATTTCAGTCTTGCATTGCCGAGTTCACATCTGCCTAGTTTCAATCCCCTTGTTAATCTAAATAACAACATAGTTGGGCTTTTTATGTCATCTCTCTGTACAGTATCCCGATGATGTAGGACGGGAGGAGCCATGGGAAAATAATGGCTCAGAAGAGAGGTAGGGTGACAGATGCGGAGTCCACCTTGAGGGGTTTTAATGAGGGCCCTGTCCAATGAATCTGCAGCTGTCCGCTATGTTGTGAAAGCCATCCTGTTATTGATATCGCTCCCTTGATCATTTTTTCGCAGCTGCATTCAATATCCGGCTCTTTATGAGGATGTGTTTCATCTTGTTTGTGTGTGTGCGTGTGTGTGCGTGTGTGTGCGTGTGTGTGCGCACGCGCATGTCCGCATGTGCATGCAAATATGGGCCGTGCAAATATATTTGACGGTGCCTTTGTAATGTTTCGTATTTTTATTCATATGAGTGTGTGTGTGTCCTTGTTTGTGTCACTTCTCATCTCAATTACCAGAGTCTGCTGTCTGCCTGACCACTGGGGCTGCCTCCTGCCATTGCATTGATTCAGTCTCGCCGTATGTGCTAATGAAAGACAAAAAATGAGCAGCATGCTCTTTATATGAGGTAATTGGTTGGCACCTAGTTTGTCATGGCTCACACCCTGGGTAGAGGAACAGGACAGAAAGGGCGGAGAATAAGAAAGGCAGAAAGAATGGCTGAGAGAAAATGAAACTGTAAGTCTTTGTTTGTTACAAAGAGTAGTCCGTTTTCAGAGGGTACAACCTTCACACAATATCAGAAATTGCATTTCAATTTAAGCTGCTTATTTAGCAGAGGTGCAGTGCTGCTGCATAAGATGCCTGTTATAGAGGGAGATTTATGTGAGGGAGCAGATCGATGGGAGAATAAACAAGAAAGATGGGGGGATAATGGGAGGGTCATAAAGGAGCGAGAATGGTATGGTGATTAATGGACCTGCCCTGGAATTGATACTGTAATCTTCTGCCCACCATATTTTTTTTTTTTAGTTTACAGGTATACACAATAATACAAAACATATTAGCTTGTTTATAAGCCGAAAATAGCTAATGTGGACACCACACCTAGAAAAGCGTAAATGTTGGCTATACGGTACAAAACATACACAAGGCGAGAATCAGCATATGATCTATCCTTTCTGTACATGAATCTCAGCTGTGACAAGCCGGCTATAAGTGTAACAGCGGTGTTTGATGAGCGAGAGTAAGCGCGAGCCAGCGATTGGTTGTAGACCTATCCAATTAAGTCCAGGGTCATTTTGGTCTGCGCCCGTTGAGTATGCCCCTTAGAAATCAAAAATGAGCTGAGAGATTCCAGACTAATACGTATTTGCGAATTAGACTGGCGACTCTAGGCTAACTCTGTACTGTACGGGTGCGCTTTGGAATGCAGTGCTGGCTTTGTGTCCACTGTCTGGTGATATTAACAAGTTGTTTTACGGGTCTGGATTGTCATGATTAGTTTAGGCACTGATAACAGATCCCTTCCGCTGCTGCCTGCCTGCCATAAACCATGATTCTATGTTTTAAATTGCTGGTATTGGCAAGTCACATCACAGAGGAAGTGTGAAAGGATCACTATGGATGTAGGAGATTAGTATAAGATAGAACAATGGGCAATTTAAAAAAATCATTATTTGTATATCCAAGTTAGAAGTGTTGAAGATCAGTATTTACAATTACAGGCACCTTTTATCCAAGCAGTGAGTACCTGTTAAACACAAGCCAGAAGAGAGAGTATAAACATTTTCCTACATTCCTACAGTTTGAAGTGAGGTTTAATGGAAAATTCCGCCCAAAAACACATGCATGCAAGTATTAAGTAAAGGTATATGTAGATGCCAATTTCAGGTTCCGGTAGTGGACAGCTAGCGTAACTATCATGGTGACGTCATTGCGGGATATTCCTGGCCAAGCTACAATGGGATTCCATGGCAGCAAGCATTCAAGCGTGTGTTTTGCTAAAATTGGTAAGAACTAAGTACTTAAGTTCATATTAGGCGCTCACAAAACTAATTCCAACTATAGACATTGCAGATCAAATTTGAATTAAGATTCTGTAACTGCCTTGATGTTGTTTACAGTTTACAGTTTCCAATTGTTTACAGATATGCCAAAAAAATTTAGTGGACTGTTTAGACAAAAAATTTGAGTAATTGTAATGTTTTTGCCTTTACGTGTCGTCCGTGGTGTTAGAAACCTTGGGAACACCAAGTGGAGTCTGTCACAGTTGTTTTTGTCAAGAGCCTTGTTTTCCTGTCTCTTTCTCCGCCTCTGTTGTGTTACTTCCTTGTTTCATTACTTGTTTGTTTCATTAGTTTCACCTGTTTCTGTTCACCTCTTTATTGTCTGTGTTGATTTTCACCTGCCTCTCGTTGTCTAATTGTATCTAAACTCTCGTTTCCTCAGTTTGGTCTCTGTCGTTGTTTGTGCACAATGTATTTGGCTGTTCCTTGAAGTCCTGTTACCAGTAAAAATCTCTCCTTGTACTGCAAGTTTTGGCCTACTGTATGTGCATTTGGGTCCAGTCCATATAGCAGTTGTACTTTAAGATAGTACTTACTTTCTCTGCGTGAGGTCTCATTTCCTATACTGGCTGCCTTAATTGCCTCAAGTTCTTTTGCACAGTACAGCATGTTGTCATTATTGCTGTCATTAATGAAAATGTAAACATACGATAAGCAGTGCATCGAGGTCCTGTCCCTTTTCTCAAGCAGCTTTGCCGTCTTTTCAGTCCCAATGGCTCAGTATCTTGGTAACGTGCTTCAGTGATGCCCACTCACAGCGTAAAACAATGAAACAGGAAATATACAGACAAATGGTTGCATCACATTTTCCCTTATAGATAAGCATATGTCGCCACACAGCGATAATTGAGCTTTTTGCATTGTTGATAAACCCTCTAACAATAAGAAAATACAAAGATGTCCGAATGTTTTTGTGATGTTTAATGACACGCTGAATTATGCAGAGCCTGGTTACAGTGAATGCACATGCAAAAAAAGCCCTTCGTAAAGGCAGAAAGTGCAGATGGAGACGTTGGTCTTTTGGTTTTACAGTGCTATATTCTATTCCTACTTCTTTAAAGGGTAACTAAACCACAAAAGCACCTTTCTGGTTTGAAATTGCAATTCTTGACAAAATCGCAAGAAGTTGCATTTTTTCCTCCAGGGTCTTCAGTCATTTCACTTGGGTAAATATATGAGAGTGCATGTGAGTGAGAGAGAGGACATATAAGCATTAAACCCTTTGATCTTGCTGAATAGATTGGTTGATTGAGAGAAGAGCCAATAGACCCCTTCACATCTTTGCCTTGCTTCCCCCCGAAGAAAAGGTGCATTCAATCCGCGGTCCTCAAACAATGCACTTGTTGGTTTCCGTGGTAACGGCCAGCCAACCTGGACATGAACCCTTGGTGACCAGCAGCAATGAGGGGATTCTTTTTTTTTTCTGTCCATGTTGGAAGGCTGATTTCTTTTAACTAGAATTGACCTTTCTTGGTCTCTGCATGTACCCCCTCCAAAAGGTGGCTGGTAATATCTAATCCAGTGTGCCTATAAGGAATGAGACTGATTTTATTACAAAAACAACAATATATAACTTAATTTAGATTATATCTGTTGCTGATTTGGTCTTCTCACTAGCCTTTGTTTAATCTTTTTAGAATCCTTACATAGTAAGTGTGCTAGCATCTAATACAGTATATATATTTATATTTTTAGAGAGAGAGAGAGAGAGAGAGAGAGAGAAAGAGAGAGAGAGAGAGAGAGAGAGAGAGAGAGAGAGCACAGACTCAATAGATAACCACCTGGAAAAAAACTAGCTAATTTTAGAATCTCTGCATCCCTCTAATAAATAATGTATCTCCATATTTGACTCTCATGCCACCACTATTCTCAATTATTTTCTGGTGGCTTGTTTGATCAAGCTGTAGCTTGAGCTGGGTGTGTGTGTGTGCGCGCTTGCCTTTGTATGTATATGCATTTGTGTGTCATTTATTCATGTAGCTGTTGGGAGAAAATGTATTCGAGAGGCAGAAGCGCGTAATCTGCCTTTAAAATTGACATTCGACAGAAAGCTTATCTCACCCGCCAGAGAGCAGGAGGAGGTGGTGGAGGAGGGAGTTAAAAAAAGGAGACGAGGAAGGAGCTGAAAGCGGGATTGAAGTCTTGTGCGTCAGTAGCTCGCCTTGTGCATTTGCTTCGTTGTTTGGCGTTTACCTTGTGTCCGCTGGATGGAGCGAGCCTCTCACATCCGCTCTGCTCTGTGGAGGGGGCCTCTCTCTCTCCCGCTCTCAGACGCCGGCCCTCGATCTCCCGCTGCTTCAACGAGACACAATCTCTCCCAACAAGGTGTCGTTTAGCAGTGAGGTCATCGCTGTGGCCTTGTGGCACTGGGAACCTCTAAATTCATAGATGAGGGACTGCATGTAACAACGGGAGCGTCCCGCCCCTCCCGCTCTAGCTCGCCGGCGTACTAACCACCGGCCTGCGGCCGTCCTCAG
>JAODLI010000290.1:0-12144 GCA_027575585.1 Percopsis omiscomaycus | reverse complement strand
ACAACATAGTTGTGGATCTTATATTGCATTTCTGTCACTAGAGCCTCTTAAATATTACACACTGGTCCTTTAATGATGTGAGGAAGTTTTACATTTACGCTTGACGCTTTTGTCCAAAGCGACTTACAATAAGTACATTTGTCAATAGGTCATACACCAGTTATCGCAAGCAACATTCAGATCGCGATTTAGCACAAAGCAACGCAGCACAAAAACACCAAAAAAAATAGTTTATATAACATAGCTTCCCCGCCGCCCTCGCACACTGGACATGCGCTCTGCATGAATATGGCTGAGGCTCTAGGGAGGAAGGAGGCAGCAGTGTGGCAGAATGCATGTCAGGCCCGGGACCTTGATGATGGCCGCAGTGTCGCGTCTGACCTTGTCCTTTCGCCGCTCGTCGCTGGAGAGCCTAAGGAGGAGCTGTCGCAGCGCGTGTGCGCGCCCAGGCCGCAGCTGTCGCACAGAGCGACATCACGGCAGGTCGCGGCGCGGCGGAAGCCCGGGTGGGGCGCCCCCCGACCTCGCCCGCGTAGCGTTAGGGACACGCGGCATCCTGTCGTGTCACGGACAGGACATGGGATGAACCCTGTGTCGCTAACGTGTGAAGTAACCGAGTGGCTCGCCGCTGGTTCCCACCACACGCCACTATACATCAAAAATAATCAATACAGCTTTTGAATTACAGATGAATTCAGCCGGCCAATGTTCCGCTAAGCCGAACAGAACACGGGTGGTCTCCCTTGATCCACGTGGCGTAAATCCCCAGCGCAGTGGACTGACTTCTGTACTGTTTAGTCCTTACAGAACATTCTGTTTGCCCCTGTACGTAATTACCCTTTGTTTAATGCTAATTGTTGCCAATCGCATGCTAGCCGTCCTGGAAGGGTTGGATCCATCTATTTTCTCCAAGTATTTCTTTCTGCTTCGCCTTGTCCTGTGGATAAGTTCCAGGGGGTGCCCAGTTTGTTTCCATTTGAAATGAGGGCATGTGCAGCCCTCTGAGCGTGTAGTGTGAGGCCTATACACTCGACCCCTCTCTGTGTCAGTGACAGGGTAGATGCTGGTCTCGGCATCGAGATGTTGAGACCAGTTCTCTATGAAGAACTCAGCTGCATTCTGCATTCTTGCACTGTTGTCATTCATGAGAGGGAAAGTGGAAGAATTTTAACACATTGTATTTCCATGCAATCAGTGAGATTCTTCCTAAATATTTATATGGCATTAAACTGTTTTTATTTTTTATTGACGGATTACCGCAACAGAATCGTTGCTCTAGTGTAGTTCAGTGTAATTTTGGAAATGCACATCACACCAGTACAGCACATTTCCCCCCACGCTTGGTATGAACTGGGCCGTGGGTGTCTGTGATATTGCTTGTGATAGACGAACGAATGGAGAGCTACCAGTTTAATGCCCCCCCTAGATTTCATCGCGAGGGAAGATAATAATGATGAAGCCCGTACTCTTTCCAGACAATGATACAGCCAAAGCACAAATCCGGTATTTGTTTGCCAGGATGTAGGGGGGCAACACGATAGAGTTGATAGGAAATTGGAAGTCATCACTTCAGTCTAGCTGCTTCTGCAGCCTGCCCGCCTGCCTGCCTTTAATGCATTCTGTCAGATTGTGAATTTCACAACCAAATGTCTCATTATGCCTTGGCACTCAGCCTTGGTTAAGTGTGCTGGCCTGAAATCAGCTTCAGTCACATCAAGCCAGTGAAAGTGTACATTAAAAAGCTCCAACTACACAGGCCCCACTGTAAATTGGCGACACGGATATTTAAACAAGCAAAATGCTGAAGCAGCTCACCCACTCTACAAACACTTACTGGTAAACATGATGTGATGAACGGTTTCTGCAGGGTATTGATGTGACTAAATATTTTGAAGTGTAAAGTAGCAATCTGTAGCCCGTGTTGAATTAGTGATGTAAGCAGGCGTGCAAATGTGCATCGCTCTCAGCGTCAAATCAACTGGTGTCAATCCGCGTTTGCATTGTTTTTTCCTTGTTCTTCCCATGGCTGTATGCCCGACACAATATTGTGGATAATCGAGCAGGGACGTACGGAGCCCCGGAGTTGACATGAAGATTATTTTGTTGACATTGCTCGCTTTCAATTTAAAGAAGGAAGTTCACAAGCAGAGAAAACGCCGTTCAAGACGAAGTAACACAAAAAGAACTTATTAGGCCAGTTGTTACTAAGTCACATGTTCCCAAACCTTACTGATAAGTGAGTTATATATTTCCATGTAATTAAGGGCACACAGCATAATATTTACTACATAACATCGTTTTAAGTAAAACGCGAGCTGTGTTTTAGTAAGTCGCATGTAAATCATGTTACCTCTGGGGCTCCGTTTAGGGACGAAACATGTTTTTTCGCCCATGTTTCAGTGATTTCAGAGATTCGCCCCTAACACCTCCAGGGTATCGCAGGAGAACGCAGCCCACAACAGACACCACCTTATATATAAAGATGTGCTCATAAATGGCAGCGTGATTAAACGGCCAATTAATGGATGGCTTGTTTTGCGCTATAATTCAGGCACCCAGATCTGTCCTGCTCAACTCACACAGGGATATAAAAACACTGGCGATAAGGCAATACATAATATGTTTTGATGGAATAATTGCATATAGGGCAAGGCTTTAGCTCCTTACACAATAAAGCTAACAGCGGTGCCTGTGCCTATGTTTAGGCACTGCTGTTAGCTGTTAGCTTTATTGAATTATCATATTTATTGTAGAATGTACTTGGAGTTTATTGTGTCCCTTTTGGCCTGGTATACTACAGTATACGGGTGTTTAGAAATCAAACAACATGCATTATGGGTACCAGGCATGGCTCCCTACATAATTACACTGGACAGAGAGAACATGTTCCAATGCCAGCCGCTTCATTAGCATTCTGTTGGTCGCTCACTGTCAGATGGGTTAGCATCTAAGAGCCTAGTTAGCTAGTCGCAAAGGTCGGCGCTGCAAACTGAACATCGCAGCTGGAGTGTGGAGACCGGCGTCTCTAGCTGAAGAGCAGGATGATGCAAGCTGACAGGGGGGGGGGACATCATAGGGAGGGCGAAGAGCGAAAGAGCTCGGGGGGGGCGGGGGGGGGGAGCTTATCAGACATCCTGGGGTCCTCTGGGGGTGCTAGAAAAGCCCTTATCTGATACATGGTATCAAAATAGATGAGTACGACAATGTGAACTAGACCGCAGGGTAGCTATCAGTGTAGGAGCAGAAAAGTAACATATATTTGTGTTCGCCGCGACACAGAGGCAGTTTGTTACGCTGTGCTGTACCTATGGCAGGATAACAGCCAGCCAGGGAGGGGAAAAAAAGTTACCAGTCACAACTTTTTACCTAATACAAGCCGATGGGAGGCTGTTTGTCTCCTTTTTCTTTCCACAAAGACCTTATTTAGTGCTTAGGTTAACAGTATTTCCTCTGAAATGACCACCAATCTCTTGGCGAAGGTTGTTTGAATTTACGATGCTCTGATGGAGGGTTGCTAAGAAACAGGTAGATCACTCTTTTTATTTGGACCTCAAATATTGTTCTGCAATATTCCCTTTGTGCACTGCATCCAGTGATGTTCCAGCTAATGTGAATACTGAGCTCTGCCATGGGTATATGGGAATGTTTTTGTTTTGTTTTTTTGTATTGCCTTTTAAGTGGTTTTAGTGTGGATACAGGGCTGCTGAAATTTCCTGAAATACTGATGGGCTCTAGTTTCCAGATGGCACAGGGCCAGCGGTAGCAAACGTAATGACAATTTAGTTGGGTGTTTTTTGGGTGTCACTCCAAATCAGGGGGCGCAGTGCTAGTTTGGTGTCAAATAAAACCAAATATTGCACCAGCGTCTCCGCCTGGTCAGACCACGTCTTAGCACAGACGCGGGCGCTGTGTGGTAGTTTCGGGGCTTTAGGCCAAGGTGCACTAAGCACATACCTTTCCCAAATCACACACGCCACTTCCGTGTTATGTGATCTATTTCGTGAATAATTAATCTAATGACTACTGTCAACACAAAAACAAAATATATGCACGTGTATCATGGTGGTTTATTAGATGTGCCATATTTGTGCATAGGACATCATTTTTGACAGTTTCTTCCCGGGAGAAGCTTTTCTGCCAATCTGGACTTTTGCGGTCAATTAAAGGGAATGAGAGGAGGTGATTTTATTGGCCGTAACTGAAGACAGCCCCCACCCCTCCTACTGATAATGTGTTCGCTCTAATCCAACCCTTTTACAACTGCGCCACAGTTGCACCTGCTTCCTGCCATCCCGAAATTAACAAAACAGTATTGGCCGCACCTGAGATCGACCTGCGCCGTGGACTTGCATCGTGCGCCTCGAGCGGAAAACTAGGGCCCGATGAATAATTCAACAGGTGTCCTCCGCCTATGGTCAGAATGTAGGACTTTTGGATGTCTTTATTGTTCCTCTGCAGAACAGATGGAAGGTTGCCCGTAGACTGCTTTGTTATAAGATATTCCTTTATGAGATATTCCTTTCCATTTTTAATAGATAATACACAATACACGGCTTAATGACAAAGGCAATGTATTAAATAAGGAGTTTAATCACTCCATTTTGGTCACTCAAAATGTAATGAGACATTATAGAATCAAGGTCATTTTTCATGGAATGACTAATTAGATTGCACATGGATATCTGTTGGTAATGGAAGTTTGATCTTAGTGTATTGCTTTTTAATTTTATCCAATATGCTATTGGATTGGAGGCTTGAGCCAACTAAAATCTCTCCTTAAAGGGAACGATCCAGTTTTATTACCTTTTTCCCCCCTCTCTTGTTTCTGTGACGCTTCCGAACCCCTTAGGACGTTGTTTGCCAAGTACGTTGGATGACGCGTACATCAAAATGTATCGCCTTCTGAAGCTCATACAGTCGTGTTCTGTCTCCTTGCCGCAAAACAGACTTTTTGTGACAAAGTGGTGTTTGAAATGCAGCTTGTTCCAAGGACGTCAAGCCTTCTAGGGCCTTTTTCCTTGCCACTACTAACCCTATTTCCTTTTTTTCCTCCTTTTCCACCCCCTCCACATTGCTCCAGACATTAAACATCCATGGCTGGGGCCCAGAATCTGCCAAAAGCAGGAATGCAGGGGCTACCTCTTACTGTAATTAAATTCAGCTGAAATGAATCATAGCCACTAATCCTAAACGAGGCCGTATTTCCATGGGGAGGCCAAATGACCTACATATACTAAAAAGACTATTGCTACAGTATTACCTTGCTATAACACCATCTCATCAGTCTTATTCATTAATATGTATCGCTAAGGACAGCATTGTTCACAGGCAGGTCAGACAGCCCGTCGGCTTCCTGCCAGAATAAATCTGGCGCCTCATTTAAATTAGATTGTACTTCTGCTTATTGTGAATGCAGCGCAGTTTTGTCATGGCACAGGCCATGTCGCCGTTTCTGACCCGTCTGTCACCCATTCCGTCATCGTTTGGCTCATGTTCTGATAGTAAACCTCACCTGTTTGTGTTTCTCAGTTTCACTATGGGCTCGCACTGTGTCATGTGGCGCAACATTGCAGCTATTAATCCCAGCTATTACGGTCGCAGGTGTGGAAAACACGAGGCACGTTATCAACCGTTCACAGTTGGCTAGGCAACGACAGCATTGTGTTTTTTTTGTTGACTAATGATTCCATGCTCTATGACTTCCATTATAGGTATACTTCTTGGATAATTAAATGTGTGGCTTGCAGTCATGTTCCGATTTGATTATCATGATAGCCTGTTTGAACACAAGCCAAGCGAGCACAGACGCATGGGTTCCTGTGATTGTAGTTCACTCAGTGCCTTTTTATGACTAACAGTCAAAAAGTTCAGTAAATAATTTAACTATACTCAGCGGGTTTTAGCGGTGGCTCTCCCCACGTCATAGTAAAAGCTCTACGTGAGGCAAGCTGGGTTAGGATTTATGATGTATTATGAGGGAGTCACACTGTGACTCAAATGAATTTAGGGGGGGGAGGGGGGGTTGTCAGTTCCACAGTCATTTCACACAGGCTTTTTGAAAGTATATACCCTCAGCGCGAGACTTATCTCAGCATTTGCTACCTTTGTCTCTTTAAATATGCGCTTTGGCCTTTGGAGTCTGTGATGGGGCTGCACCATCATGACAAGAATTATAACTATAATTGTTTTCCTTGATATTGTGATTGCGATTTATTAACTGCGATTCATATTACACAATTCTTATTCTGTGGTGCCAACTGTATACAAGTATATACAAAACCACAAATAAACATATAACCTGTGTTACTAAACTGATTTTACTGCACTTCACAAAAATCAACATAATTACAGTTGTTACAATTACATAATTTTAGAAAAAGATGTAGCCTATTCAGTGCGACACAGCTCCAATTGCTTATTTGTGTTGTGGACAATGTAGCTTGCCTGGCCTTCAAGCACAAATTGCAGTAACGGAGACCTTTTGCGATTAGCATTTTGCATTGGTAAAATGTTTTAATCTCGACTGCTTGTGCAGCACTGTTCTGTGACCTTTTCCCGTCAACACTATAATTATGCCAACAAGGTAACAGCAGAACACAACTGCTAGTAGCAGTGTGTCGACAAAAGTGGGTATTCGTTCAGCTGACAATTCTACTTGCTTGTTTTTATTTATTATTATTTCTTTTTTTACTTTTTCTGTTACGTGTGCGTGGAATGCTCCAGGCGGGTTACAGAAGTAAAGTGTTGGCCTCAATTGTCAGTCCTAAATAAATAGGCTAATTCATGAAAACCTACCACAATAGAGTGCTTAGGGCTGCCTCTATTCTCCTTTCATCCTCCTTCCTCCTTCCCTAAAAGCATTGAGTCTTTTTCAGGGACTTGTTTGAAACTACACTATTTATTGTGCTGAATCAATCAATCAATCAATCAGGTCATTTAGTAGATGCTTTTATCCAAAGCGACTTACAATTACATTGTGCTATTACATGGAGCAGGTAGGGGTTAAGCATCTTGCTCAAGGATGCTTACAGGCTCTGGGGCTCGAACCCACGACCCTCTGGCTGGGAGTCCAACACCTAGACCCGCTGAATAATTCTCTTCATATTCTGAACTGTACCTAATCATGAGTTTGCCACTAAGCAATTTGGAGAGAGTTTACATGAAGGTCACCTTGTAGTGTTTGAGCACAACCTATTCATTCTGTGTGTGAGTAGATGATGACAGTATTAAATCATGTGGTGGAACTAAGGTTATGCAAAGACTACGGTATGGCCCAGGTGTGGATTTACCTGTAATCTAAGGTTGTGGTTGAGTTCTGCTGCTGACGTCTCCCGAAACCAAGTCAGGAGAGTGATTTACTCTTTTTCTTGGCTAAATATATTCACGACCGCAGGGATTGTGTACACATCAAAAGTGTTCTTTCCCAGAGGCCCTCTCATGTTGGGGCTTAATAAGGTATTTTATTGTTTGAAGTAGTACTGCTTGTTTGAGTTGTTTATAATCCCCTTGGATCGGAGCGGCAGAGTTGGCAGAGAAAAAGAAGCCATTATCCTCGTGTTCTCTTTTAATTTTCTCATGCACAGAGCGTCAGTATATTCCATGTGTCTTTTGTGTTCTCTATTCCCAAGGGGTAATAGAGAGAGCTTAAGTCATGTGGTGGACATAATTCTTAATAATGGACAATGCAGAGTGGCGTGAAGCTTGGTACTGAGCAACGTTGGGGAGAATATCAGGAACTCTGGCTGAACATCCTCGCTGAAAACTTCACAAAGATGCAGCACAGGGCTACTGCATATTAAATGAAGTCTCAGACTTTGCATGAGCAAACTTGACATTCTCAAAGCATGCCACTGACTGAACTAGCTACAGTGTACTGTGTGTGGCCATTGCCTACATAGCTAATGTATTGGATTTTGTGTCACGCTGAATCCATCCACTTAGGTTCAGATCAATAACTTGCTTCATTTTTTTGATTAAAGCAATTTAGTAGTATAATGAAACCAGTTCAACGTACTAAGGTTCAGGCCTAACTCACTGATACATTTCCAGGCCTCGGTGAAGAAAGCAGCCCACACTGTTGGCCCACTCCTTAGCAATGCATACGCTGTAAAAACATACAGGGGAGACCGCAAACTTCAGCATGAAGAATTGACATTGGTTCGCTAGATCATTATACCCTCGTCAAAGTCCAGTACAGTAGTGTCAGAAACCCCCGGAATATTCTGGATCTGGTACTTGACACCGGGGTTACAGGTGAAAAATAGTTTGCTCGTGAAAAAGAAGTCAGTTGACGCGTGGCATGTCATGGCAGACACGCTGCAACTCTGGGCAGATCTGTGTGTGCACGTAAACGAATAAATAAATAAAGACCCCCTTATATAAACACGGAAATATGCATAAATATTTGCAAGTGTTGCTTTATGACTAAATATAATGTGTTAGCGGCATCTACTTTGATGCTTCAGATCTATTTCTACTGTCAGAGAAAACGGGAAGTAGAGGTGCTGTGGGTGCTGCAGCAACCCCTACTGATGATGGTTTGTAACTGCAATGCAAAGTCATTTATATTAAAAGACATAATAAAAAAATAAATGTCGTCGTTAGAAGTCATCTATAAAACATGTTTGCTCATCACCCCCTGGAAGAGGGGTGTGTGGTGAGCAGTCGCTCATTAGCATTTAAAGGACAAGGCACTCAAACTGGCCACTCTGAAAAGGGCTGTTTAGACAGGGTTGAGAAGGGTGCTGTGGTATTTTGACCAAGGCATGTCACAGACTCTGGGAACTGTGTCAACATACATGGGGTATATTATCTCTCCTTTAACATTTTACAATAAACATCTAAACACACAAACACAGGAGGGATCCTGACATCCCTTAGAAATGCCACAGTGTATATTTATATTATTATTTACTCAAGGTGGATTAAATAGGCTACCATAGAGTAGATTGTATTGAAAAGGATAAAGGTAATGTTAGATAACTCACACAGTAACAAGACATTTATTTTTATTTTTACCGTTTTAAAGTAGTGACTTCAAAGTTGTAGCGATTAATAGCGATTTACAATTTATAACCGAGATTAAGTGCAAAATGGTTAACCTCAACATCCATACTCTCCCGCTCATCAAGTGACGAGAAGTTATTTAACAGCCTTGACGGGTTATCTTACCGTGAACAATTAATTTATTTTCCATTTACTGAAGATTTAAAGTAAACATGATTGATTTGGTTTGCACATTTAATAAAAAAATAAAAGAAAAAGATAAAACGCATAACATATGAAGTATTTATATATATATATATTGTATCTATTAAATAACTGTTTTCACTATTGATAAAATGGGCAGTATCTTGTTTTTCTTAAGTGAAAATGACTCCCACCCTTCCGTATGGCTGTAACAGCATTGTCTCTTGGCTGAGAGCAGAGAAACACAAGCTCATCAAAAACGCTCTTCACGCTTTAGCTATGACTTGTACTAAAGGCCACTTTCAATAAATGTCAGGCTCCACCCGTTGGTAAACAGTTTTAGCCCTGATCAAATTCCAGGGGAGAGACGCACACGGTGTGCTCAGCGTCGCTGTAGGATTACACACGTCCTGCTTCTGGAAATGGCACCTTAAACAAATGGATCGTCTCCCCTCCGGTGACGACTGTGTTTATTCCCACAACTCCCGAGTTCTGCCCTCTTGGTCTGAACCTGTTACTAGGCAGAGCCTCCTCAGCCCGCCACGGACCACCTTTTAGCCCAGTAAATGGGTGGCAATCATCTCTGGCCAGGAATAGGATGCCCAGAACATCTTGTATTAAAGCAGTACTTTTGTGCTGTCTTTGAATGATGGCTAATATGTTTGGCTTGTTCTTTGAAACTGAAGCTGCGACTAAATATTTAATCTAAATATTTAATCTATCCCCATCAGTTGTGTCTCTGTCTTTGTTCGCTGTTTCTTACATGTTTCAGAACTAGCTGGTCTCTATGTGGATCGTTTTGTCAGGGTCCTGAACAGCTTTAAGAGATAAATACTGTGTTTACAGCCGTTACATTGTGCTCTGTTGGAGTTGAGATCCTTTACGATACGTTTAAAAATTGAATTAGCTGTACAATGCTGAAAAAGTATAAAAAGATAACCCGAGTAAATACAAAATGCCGTTTTTAAATGACTAATTCAACCCAACCTACCTGGCTCTATGTGAAAAAGTATGCCCCCCCCACCTTGTTAAATCATTAATGAACTGTGATTAAACACATTTTTTTGGAAAGCTGAGTTCAATTTCACCAGCCACACCTGATTACTACCAGACCTGTTGAATCAAGAAATCACTTAAATAGAACCTGTCTGAAAAAGTGAAGTAGGCTAAAAGCAACACATCATGCCGTGATCTAAAGAAATTCAAGAACAAATGAGAAACTAAGTAATTGATTAGTATCAGCCTGGAAAGGGTTACAAAGCCATTTCTAAGGCTTTGGGACTCCAGCGAACCACGGTGAGAGCCATTATCCACAAATGGAGAAAACTTGAAACAGTGCTGAACCTTCCCATGAGTGTCTGGCCTACCAAGATTACTCCAAGAGCAGATGACTCATCCAGGAGGTAATGAAAGAACCCAGAACAAGGACTGCAGGCCTCACTTGCCTCAGTTAAGGTCAGTGTTCATGAATCAGCAATAAGAAAGAGACTGGGCAAAAATGGCATCCATGGGAGAGTTCCTAGGCGACAGCCACTGCTGACCAAAAAGAACACAAAGGCTCGACTCACATTTACCAAAAATACATCTTTGGCCGGAATTCTGAAGGAGAGTGTCTGGCCATCAGTTAACCCTAACCTCCGGCTCAAGCGCAATGATCCAAAACACACAGGCAAGTCCACCTCTGAATGGCTAAAAAAAAAAGAGGAAGGTTTTGGAGTGGCCTGGTCAAAGTCCGGACTTAAATCCGAGATGCTGTGGCATGACCTTTCATGCCGTTCATGCTTAAATGCCCTCCAATGTGGCTGAATTAAAAAAATTCTGCATCCACAACAAGACTCATTGCCAGTTATCGCAAAAGCTTGATTGCAGTTGTTGCCGCCAAGGGTGGCACAACCAATTATTAGGTTTAGGGGGCAATTACTTTTTCACATAGGGCCAGGTAGGTTGGGATAGCTTTTTTGCCTTAAGAAATTAAATCATTTATAAACTGCATTTTGGATTTACTTATCTTTGTCTATCACCTAAGTGGGCAAATACTTTTTTATTTTATTTGTAGGGTGTGGTGGGTATTCATACTGTCCTTTCGAATGGTTTAGGCCTACTTCAACTATGCATATTTTTTACTAGTGCCTGGGAATATATCCTTTAGTGATTGCATATATTTTTTAAGTGGTCACTTAACAGTGCAGAGAGAGATCAGCCTATGATCGGGGTTTTAATCAAGATAATTTGTTATGCTCTGTGTGTTACCTGACTACTGAAATTACTAATGCATGAAATGTTTCTTATACAGTACGCACAATTTTGGGGTGCGGGATAGTCTAGTGGTCTGGGTGTTGGACTCCCAGTCAGTAGGGGGCAGGATAGTCTAGTGGTCTGGATGTTGGGTGGCGACGGGTCTCCGGTGTGTGGAGGTCTGGCTACCCTGCTCACCGGCGAGGACACCGGAGATGGAAAACAGGAATATGCTCCGCTTTCAATGAATTATGGGCTAGGAAATCAAGGTTCCTGGCTCCTCAGACTCAATCATTGGGTCCTTTTTTCCCATCTGACAGCTCACTGGAAACATGAGCAGCAGGGGCATGACTGCATTTTCATATGCAACACTCTCACGCAATACTGTTTCTCTTGAGCATTAAACCTCGAGAAGTCATGACCTCCTGTGGCACCATCTTCATGTAGGTTCAAAAGGAACATGGAGAACAGAAACACGAAGAAACTGAGCTCATGTGCCTTTCTGAAGAAAATCTAGTAGAACCACTGAACCCCCAAGTGGCATTTTACAGTGGGACTTCTGTTTATAGAACCTGATTAAAGGTGAAAGTAGGCAACTTTGGAGATTTGAGAATGAGAATAGGCAGAGGTTTACAACCCCCCACTTCCCACACACACACACACACACACACACACACACACACACACACACACACACACACACACACACACACACACACA
>JAODLI010000289.1:0-12145 GCA_027575585.1 Percopsis omiscomaycus | reverse complement strand
AAGGTGTGGCGTGAGAGCGTGTGAAGGGGTTGAAATGCGTGTGTCTCACTCTCAATGCGTGAGACTTGAGAGCCTTGTAATAGTATTACTGCATTCTAATTAAATTATCCATATTTCTTCGTTCCAGTTGCGAGTGGATTGTGTTTGAATCCAAGACATGTTTCTCTCAAGTTATCTCAAGCGGGCACAGGTACAAAATCATTTTGTACCTGTGCCCGCGGATGTCTGACTGGTCACAGACGCCTCCCAGCGCGATGCGGTGGAACTCTCTGCCTAGGGTTCTGGCTATGGACCGACCCACGCTGGTCTTACCCACTCCTGGGGGGCCCACAAAGCACAGGATGGGACCCTAAAACCACACACACACAGGCCGTATTTAGCTGTTCACGTTTACACATTTTACATTTAAATTTGACATGTTGTATTACCATTTGTTTATATATGTTATGCCACAAGTAGTATAGGGTTATAGATATAGGTTATAGTATGATTCTGCAGGCTGAACCTTGAGCGAGGTCTTGAGCTGTCTGACAGCCAGGTATTCCAGCACACGCTTCTTCAGCTTTTCCATGGCATAGTGGTCGTTGTCCAGTAGGATACGGGCTGCCCGGATGTCCAGACAGTCTGTAGAGGGCAAGAGGGAGAAATGAGAAGAACACATGCATAAATAAATGTGCAAGGGAAGTGAGGTTTTAGGATGAATAAAACAAAAGTAAAATGTATTAATACAAATTTAATTAAAAAAGGTTTTTAAAATGTAACATTTAAAAAATAAAAATCGGCAAAGGAGTTATATTTCAAGCGTTAACCCTGTTGTATATCTGATGATTCCTATACAGCTACAAAATAAATCATGTTTCTCTGATTCTCTGATACTCTTCACTGACTCCTGCTGGCTGTTCAGAGAAGTGCAACTAAAACTAGTGGAAAGAAATCTTGGGTCAAATCTCAACGTCCACCCTATGACCTAAGCACTTAGGTCTACACATCAACCAGGAAACAATTGTGGAGCTCACAAGATCAGGATGATCCCAGGTTCTAGGCGGATGGACGTGCGGATGGACGTACAGTGGACGTACAGTGGACGTACAGTGGACGTGACGTTCGTAACACTCAATTCATTTTTTTGCTTTAACCAAACAGCATGACAAAGCTAAAATGATAGAAAGGGTTGATTATTAAATCATTATTTCCCAGTTTTTCCCTGAATTTCACAGATTTTTCCTGTGATTATTTATTAAAAAAAAAATAAAATCTATCTTTTCTATCACAACTCTATTAACAGGTAATTATGTAAAGCAAAGCCTGCAGGAATGCAGGGAAAGTGTGCATGAAGGGCTCAACAAGCCAGAGCGACAGCCCTCACACACTGTGGGTGAGTGGGGACATTAAGACTGGGGCCTAAAGAGCCCCCTCTGGTTCTCAAGAGGCTCTTGGGCTGTGGGTGATGGAGGCAGTGGAAAGTGTTTAAGCCAGCAGTGGAGAGCACACATGTGAGCACACTGTTATTCATAGGTTATCTAATCTAGTAACTGTATAGCCTGCTGCCAGCGATTAGCATGGCAATGAATGCTTGGCCCGCACACATCCTTTAAGCAATGTAGTGTAGTGTAATAAAATCAATAAATAAATGATTGTTATTATTCTGTGTTGCTGTTTTAATGAGAACCATAACCACTTGTTCCTCTATGAAATGTGCTGTATAAAAAAAGATTGATTGTTTGATTGACAGATATTAGAACTGCATAAATTATATTTGAATTGCAACCATGTCAATCAACATTTAGCAGGGATGGAATATCAGCCAATAGTCACATTGAAAAGAGTTAAACTTAACAGCAGGCATTTTTCTGGCAACTTCCTTGACAACATCGTTTCAACAAATGTAAAATGTAATAAAATATGAAATCCATGGAAATGTACTTACCCTTTGTGTTTTTACTCCATGGCAGTTCTATCATTAGGTCAAGGTAGTTTCTGGTCAGGGCGTACTCAGGCATAGACTGAGGCATCTTCTTCATTCTAAGTGCATGATCAAATCATTTTAACTAAGACATTTTGGTTTTTTATCTGTAGACCCCCTGTCTACAGTGGGGTTAAATTCCCATGTAAACGTTTGACAGGCGAAACTAGAAGAACACGGAAATGCATTCCAGGTAAATGCATTCCAGAGCTTAAAGCTTTGAAAGGTCGTCAGGACAGCATTAGATAAGAAACACATTTCTTCAAAGTGTGAGTGGACATGTGAGATACACATATGTGCATATATACGTGTAACAGTTTTTAGAAAATACACATTTAGTTAATGTAGGCTGAATGGACAAAGAAAATACAAATTGTCCCTCAACTACAAAATAGTGCGCAGAGAGGGAGTCTGGGTAACTTGTACCTCTTGAGCTCTTTAAGGCAGACCTTGAGGGCTGCCTCAGGCATCTTGGCCCCATGGATCTTCTTCTCTATGACTTTGGTGTCATCCTCATCATCTTCTTCATCTTCCTCATCAAGAGAGAACTGACGGCCTGGGAACACACCGCCTTTACGCACCGATATCACCTGGAGGGACCAGTAAGACAAAGGAAAGACGGGACAGTTGGCCATCGCTCACACACTATAAATTAACGTTATCCTCCACTATTCATGGCCATTGTTTCTCAAAGCAATTCTAACATGTCTACAAAGCTGATCGCTGTCTCCGCTGGTAGTATGTGTTCTCATGCTAGAGTACTCCGGTTTGCAGAATCAAATTGTTGGTGTTTATTTAAAGATTTGTTTACATTTTGGATTTAACATTTAAATATAAATAATTTCAACTGTACAGCTACAAACCGCAGTAAATTGAGGAAACATACCGCAAGTATCTGCTTTACAGACATGTTAGAAGTATTTTTTTGAGAAACTATAAAAGTGAATGGAAGATGAAAACAACTGATATTTTCCAGTCCAGCTGCAACCACTAACATTCATGTTTTAATTCCCGGGGAACATCATTGTGAGGACTTAACACTGTGGTAAGCTACAGAGTTGAGGTTTTAACAAAACAATATCCCTTTAATTGAGTATTAGAAAGATAGAAATGCAAGATGGCCAGGTTTTTCTACATAACAAAAGTTTGCATTTGAATCCTTGCAGCAACGACGACAGCAGACAGCTGACAGCTGACAATTTTACACCGGCTATAAACCTGTAAACCATAACAACCAATGGTGCATGTGTGCGTGTGTGTGTGTGTGTGCACGTTACCCGTTTGTCATCATCGAGTCGGGGCTTCCTGGTTTTCTGAAGCAGTTTCAGTCCCTCTATCTGTCTGGTTAGCAGAGGTAGTGCCCGCTTAAAGCGTTCCTCCAGACTGACCGCATCCAGGACCTACACAAACACACAGAAACAGACACGCACAGACAAATGCCACATCAACAGCTAGTTTCCACAACAGTTTCTCTCTCTCACATTTCGATTTGCTGCTTTCCTGGTAGTAAAGTCGGAACACTTCCAGTTTAGCAGAATGCCATCTCCACGCTAACTTTCTGATTGCTTAAGTGCTCGAGTCTCATCTGTGAACCATGGGGAGTCTAACACACATTACAGTAATATATTAAAAATCAACAGGGCATGACAGTGAGTTATGTAATGGCTCAGCTGAGTGCTATAGGTACATTTCTGCCCCCTATGCTTGGGTTAAATTGAGACCATTTTACTAGACAATGATCGGCCAATGCAGATGTGTAAGGGAGGACCTTCTATGTTAGAAGCATCTAGGCCGTGAGCTAGTACAAGACCAGTAGTATCACTGCTGGCATTAGTCTATTAACAGAGTAAAGCTGAATGTATTGACAGACTGAAACGCCCTTCACATGAATATTAAAGTCTCCCAGGATTAATGCATGATAATGGTTCTCTAATTAGGTCATTTATTAACAGAGTTTTGGATGAGAGTGATCTAATATTAATAGTGAATGTCAGGTGAAACAAACAGGTGTGTGTGTGTCGAAGGTAAAAATACCCATTCCCATAGCTTTAACCGCCCTGACTTCACTGCATACAGCTGTGATTAATCCAACTCTTATATACGACTTCCTGGAAGGTTGGACTTCCACACACACACACAAAGGGTACCTGGAGTTTTTCCTTGTTTGAGGTTCGGATCATAGCCGCTACAACGTCAGGCAAGGTCTCCCTGGGCAGGCTGTCCAACAGCCGCCTCAACTTAGCCACCACCGGAACAGACATGTCCAACATACCTACCAACTACACACAGACAGGCTTATATGTGGTATTGTTAGCATACTATGTTGAGTGGCAGGCCAGCAAGAAGTCAGCTGGAAAACATACAATTGGTTTAAAAAAAAACTCTTTTTCCACTGTTTATTTACCCCCACTCACTCTTTTCTACTTTCTTTACTTTTCTTTGTGCTAAAACACAGTTGCAGTTGATACAATGGATGAACAACTCAAAGAACAATTGCTAGTTAACAATTAATTGATTCCTCAAAATAAATGTGTAAATATAACTTAATAAGTGACACAGAAAGATGAAGCCCCACACCTATTACTATTAATAGAACACATTTATTTGATATTTTTGTCACCTAAAGTTACCTACAGTATGCCTTTAAGTAAAGACTGAGCGTCTATTTACACACACACACACACACACACACACACACACACACACACACACACACACACACACACACACACACACACACACACACCTGTACGGCAGCTTCATAGAACTTGTGAGATAGCTTCCCTAGCTCTCCATCATCTCCTGCAGCGCCCTCTGTGGTGGGGGAGGTGTATTGCTCGAGATTATCCAACTGCTCCACCTACATGTTATAATGACACAAAGTATGCATGCAGACAGGCATGAGCACACAGACACACACCAATAGGACACTTGCTTTTGATTTGCATTCAGCTGATAACTCATTTCAACAATAAACTTACATTAGATTACATTAGAAATACTTTACTGCTTTTAATATGATGTAAGCTTTTTTTCCTCTTATGTTCTGTTAATGTTTGACTACGACAAGGAACTTCCCCTCTGGGATAATAAAGTTGAAAGTAATTAAAGTTAAAGTTGAACGCGTTTAATGTGAAACCATGAATGAGTCTTTTTGATTCAAATGTTATAATGCACAAGAATAAACTGGCACAAGCTACTTTGATTTCTGCCGTGTTACTCACGCGCTCTGTCTAGATTATTACTGAGATTTAAGGAACTCTGTGGAACCATGTTTGAGTCTGATATCTGCCCAAAGTCAGACACGTTATCTTATCAGATCATTACTGTATTTAAATAGACAATAACAGCTAGGAATAAAGCAGCCTCACCTCTGCTAGGGGGAAGGGGTGTTCTTTCAGCAGACTGGACACTCGGAATCGGCACAATCCGGTGATACGGAGGGTGTAGTGAGGCTTTGGCCAGTTACTGCCTACCACCTGGACAGCCAGGCCTGCGGTTCCAATACTAAAAAATACACAGGAAAACATAGATAACATCAAGAAGATAAGAAACACACACACACACACACACACAGGCAGACTGACAGATGTGCTTATTGAACTCTGTCTAGCCAGTGGCTGTGCTAGCACACCTCTGTCTCCAGGCATTTTTACATCCATAGGAGTTTTACAGTCCATTTAAATGCAAGTTGGAGCTCTTTAGCTCTCTTTTTAACAAAGGTGGTCCAAACTAGGCCATGGACATTACAGTAGCATTGCTGTAGTCTCTGGTTGCACAATTACAAGCATGCAATACTGTACCAGCATACTAATAAAAGACAATTAAAATGTTCTAGTGGGAAATTTATATAAGAATGTAGTCATGTAGTATTGTACCATCTATAACAGTGGCATTAAGTAGGCTACATAAACTCTGGAAGAGATAACGAGGACTTGTATAGGGTGAAAGGTTGAAGTCCATTTCTATGCATGCTGATCCAAGTTAGGTGGCTATCCATTGGTTTAATTAACAGGGGCGCTACTTAGCAAATGTTATTTTCCAGAACAAATCATAATGGCCCAGTGAAGGATATTTGTTAAAGAATCCTTTCGTTAGGCTAATTTGTAATTAACTCTGCAGCTCGTATTAGGTTATATCAGATAGCTATGACCTACATCCTAACACAACACGTCCAACCAAGGAAATGACCGTACATTCTAGAATAGCTTTATAATTGACAGAACAGAGGGATGATTCAGTACCTATGTAGAGTTGGGAGTTCGTCCGTGTCATGTTCTGGGTCTCTCGTGTTGGGAATCACACCTATGATTGTACTTTTCAACGAGGTTCCTTTCAACAAACGGCTTTTAACAAGCTGCATGTTGCGCGGAGTGTCCACGCTGATCCTCATTGTGGACCCGGGTAAGAGAACCCCTTCGTGTGTCAAAAGCAAAGGAAGACGGCTCGGGATCTGAATTCCGCCCTTAGAAGACATTTTCCAAATGTTTTGGTAGCCTTCTTAAATGTTGTCCAAACTACTGACACGACGAAAACGCACCCCCGAATCCTTATGCTGTTGACAGCACTGACGGGCCTGACAAAAACATTGAAAACAACGGAAGCCCTCGAGAGACAAACGTTGCGAACTTGCTTCATCTAAAAAAGCAAATTGTAAATACGTGTTAAGTTATTATAAAAATATATTATTATATAAGAGTGTTATTTTTAAATATTGTTATTATTATATACACTTAAATGATTACATTTGTAATAATTAGACTAACGTTACTCGACAAAACTGCCATGATTGAAATGATGAAAACGGCATTTATTTTTTGTTCTTAGACCTACTTTCTGCAGTCTGAGGACTATCACTTAAATACATAGCACATTACACTTCAAACTCAGTAATATATTAGACATGTGAAAGAAAATACTTTCAAACTCATGGTCCTAGAACGTGTAAAGACGTATGTCTTACTATAAAGCCATTACTTTATACAATAAATCGACAATAACACAGCTACTGGCTGGGTAAGGGGAAATCCATTCTTTGCAATTCTCCGTTGTATTTTATTTTGGTTGCAAAAAAAGATGCTCATAAAGTCTGTATTATAACAGAACACTGCTTTATTTTATAACAAATTGCTTTATTGACAGTATCTCAACATGCTTAGCCCAAAGAGCACAAATGGATGATGTAATATTATTTGCATCTATAATATGACTAAACCAGCAAGTCAACATTCACAGGAATGATTAGGAATGATGGAAGGCTCACACTGGGCCTTGATGAAAAATACCACATAAATAACATTAGTAGGCCTCTACCTAAGTGGCGAAAATAAATATGTATCTCTAGTAACTGTTTTATCTAATATCTGACATACAAGCTACATCTTAGCATTGCAGTACTAGAAGGAAACTTCTGTTTAACCCTCGACTCAACCGGTGAGTGGGACTGTAGGGAGACACGGAGCTGGCGGCTGAGGGGAGACTATCTGGCCGCGGTGCGATCATCAAAATTCCCTGTTCTGATTGATGAACGCTTTGAAGGGTAGTCCAAAAACCTCATTGGAAACAAATCAATCACACACAATTGACGAAATATGAATGTCAGTGGTGCTTAGCTAAATTCCCAGAAGCTTACAGCGCTGGCGCCAAGTAAGAACTCCGACTTTTATAGTAATATAGCAGATGCAACATTATACATTTTGATGAATTGAGCACAAATAGGTATTCACAAGTGTAGGCTACATAAAAAAAACTTGCAACACATTTGATACAAAATTAATATGAAAATATTCGATGTCATAATCATATATTATGCAAATTATGTGAAAATGATGTATGACGTCTTTCAGCGAGTTTTACAGCCGGCCTTATACATTCTGTCAAACAGTTGGCAACACTGAGATTAATATTCCTTTAATTGCCTAAATTGTCTTACTGTGAATAACCAGTATTAAATGTATGTTTGTAACACAAGGGTTCACAAATTAAACTTTAACCCAAGGGTACACAGTTAATTCCTCTGACAGTTCCATAAAGATAATTTGGATTGTTTGGATTGTGAAGAAGCTGCATGGTATAGATGCCAACTTTTAGCTCCTGGTCAATTGATTAAAGTGGAAAAAGTGTCACACTAAACTTACGTAAATGAGATAAAAAAAAATATTTTTAAAAAATCGGATGACATTTCTGAAGACTGCAATCAGTCAAACAAGGACAAAAAAATGAAAAGACACATTGTTATTCCCAAAACCTTAACCTTATCCTAAGTATGTCAAATCAACAGCCAAGGTATCCAGTAACAGGAGTAATGTCAGTCAATAGTCATTCAATGGAGGATTTCACACAGACATTTGGAGTTGATTAAATCCTCATCAACAGGCAATAAAAAGCTCTCTGGGACTTGGGTTTCGGCTCAGGGAGAACTGCTCAGTTACATAAGTCAGTTGCTCACGTGGCAGTGAGTCAGAAGTCTCTGGAGAATGCCAGGGATGTGACCTCTCTCTTATTTATGGACACAGCTTTAAAGAAATAATATATCAAATACTATTGGTAAATGTTGAATATACTGTATTTGATATTATACTGTAAGTCTATGTACTATATGTTCAGTACTGTATTTATTGTTGAGCTACTTACTAAAACCTCTCACTCAGGCATTATTGTTAGTATAAAACAGAATTGACAGAGGGATCACTTCCACAGCCTGTACTGACCATTGGCTTAATTAGCCTTCTTTCGTACTGACCAGACATATTATGATGTTACAGAGGTTAAAGGACCTGCTACTAAATTTCAGATGGGGTCTGGTGAAAGATCCTGTAATCCTGCCCTTGCTTTCTTTCACCAATAAGTGAAAGAAAGAAAAAAGCAAGTAAGAAAGTGGTAATTTCAGACAAACAAATAGGGTGTATAAAGAACAACAGCGACATAAGGCAACAGAGAATGCCAACTAAAGAGTAGAGGAACCATTATATTTCTGTAATTTATTGCCAAGATGGAAACTTTAAATATAATATCTTGATGAATGATTTGTACACCGTATATTTGAAAGGGAACAACTTCAAATTACTTTTTTGACAAGCAATTTAAAGTAATATTTAATACAGAATCAAGCTGACTTGTTTGTGTGGCATTATATGGCGGACTATTTTATGTTGCCTACTGTTGCTGTAAATTTATACATATGCAGGTTAAATAATACATTCACTAGCAAAATACATTTGGACCATACAAAAACTCACAATATGACAAAATCATATTAAAGCAAATTATCAAAATTTCAATATCTAATTTCTTAAAGTAAAATATATTATTTCCGTGGTTATTTGCTTCATTTATGAGTATATGCACACTATATAGCTGTTCTATTAGTAGCATGCCATGCTACATTGCCGACCATGTGTATATGTACTGTATTTGAGGAATGTGAAATGGGTGTGGTTTTGTTGATATAATTCATATGTATACATATATACTGTATATATATATATATATATATATATATATATATAAATGAACAATTATATTTTGAATAGCTGTGCCTCATTGGATTCTGTTATACAATAAACATATTTGCACATTTGCATTGATTTTACATAGACAGAAAGCCAAATACATAAAGGTTAACAGATTCCTGAATGTATAGGATGTAGATAAATGTTGTAAAATGAAAGTCAACAGTCTGTTTTTAGGCAATTTGTGTACACAGTTACTTGTATCCTGGTGTGTTGATATTTGTATAAAAACCTCCCGAAAGATTCTGGATTCAGCTCACCTCAGGTGAAGGTAAAATGTCCTACTGTGATGAAATCACTGTCCTGTCTCACACCAAGGCTTTCTGTGTGTAAAGAAACAGCCATGTCCTCAAGCCAGGGTGAAGTTGGTCTCTGATGTTACTGAATCCCACCCCCCTTAGATTCAAAGTGAGCATCCACCCTAGAACACTGTCGTGATATTCCCAGGGACATCATGCAAATTTCTGACAACAATTCAGTCCAGGAAATTATAAAACTAATCCCCATTATACATCAGTAAGGACAACTTCACCCTCATGGCCTCTTAACGCTCTGGCTGCACATCTTGGTTTCTGCCTTTCCTCCAATAGGAAGAAACACAGGCTGAAAAAGAGCAGAGCCGTAATAATTATGAATTGAGTGTTATAGTAAATTCTTAATTAAAATAAGTAAGTGACACATACAAATAAAGTGTATTCCAATAATACAGTGTATTCCAAGCCTCGATTGAAAACATTCTGAGGGGAATGATTAGTTGGATTTCTGTGAAGCCGTTGGTAAAGACATGTCTTAATATGTTCTACTGGAAAGAACGGGGTCACAAACTCCAAAAACTATATTACAGGACCATAGAAGAACAGCGAAAAAAGGCAAAAGAGAATGCCAAAACAATTTGTGTGAGTGTGACATTACACATGACTGAGAGTTTGGTAAATGTGTCATTATTCCTTTACCTTTTCTTATAATCTTATAATGTGTATTTAGTTTTTGAGTCTCAACATGACATTCTACCTTCTATGACATTATCTTAATGTTGGTAATGGCTATGTCAGCAATTATAGTATATTGTCACTGTGGGGAATCTACAGTACTGTGTCCATGTGTATTATTGTGTGTATTAATCACTGTTTATTTTGATCCATTGTCTTATGGATTGGTCAGTGCATATGACTATATATTATCTGACCGGTTGTGAGGCCATGTCCTGTCAGGGGTTACAAGGCCTGCTGCCAGCTCTGTGGGATCCTGGTGACCCTAGAAGAGCTTATCAGAAATCTGGGGCTGCAAGTAATCCTAAAAGGGACTTTTTCGTTGAGGACAAAGAGGCCAAGGCGATGGTAAGGTGTAAAAAACCATGGGGCATTTGTTAGTGTAAAGTAGGGGCAATTGCTACAAAACCCAATTGTACAATATATACAAGGCCAAAGCCGTCTATTTACTGGTATTATTATTAATTTTGAATAATGAAAAACATGTCACTGTATATTGCAATACTGCAATATTAAACTATAAGCTGCTACAACCTGCAGCTCCCTCATGATCATGTATCAAGTTAGTGAACTCCAGCCTTAGTTCTTGTGGGGAGATTGTGCCTATAAAGGATTATCCTCATCTCGGCCTCATCTATTCCTACCTGTCAGACAATGACCAACCTTTACAAAGATGTAACAACCTTCACGAAAGACCATTTTTTGCATGGATGCTCAAGGCATGCACTGGGTATCCATCGCAATGAGGGTTGTGCTCTGTTAAGTTTGTTAATATCGTGTTATTTCCTTTTTTTTCTTTATAGATAGGCATTCATCTGACTGGCTCATTGATATGCCTGTGGTATTCTGACATGAGTAGCCTACTAGACATACTAAAATACACTACCGGTCGGCCAGTTTTCCCCCCACATATAATTAATATGGATCAATGAGCACAAAAAAATAAAATAAAAACATGATGTGACGATCAGTCAACTAAGAGGCAAGATTTGACGAATCAGATTCGACTATGTAACTTCTTCGACACCACTATATTATATATATATCATAACACTGTAACAAAGCTTAAGGTGGAAAAAGTGAACCTATCCTATTATATCAAACCCTTATTTTAGCTAAGTTATGAATTTCTAGTTAAGACATATTCATCAACGACTACACCTTTTAGCCACTTTAATAATACAATAATTAAGTTTTTTGGAAGTATTGATAGTGTAAGTATTCCTTTAAGCATTTTCCCTCTTGCTTCTTACTCACATTCGTGTTGTGGGTCTGTGCTGAGGAAACAGTCGCGGAAGAGGCAATGCATGGTGCGTCGGAAGTTGGACATGAGTGAATTAGGATATGCTAGTCGCCAGCTCGACTCAGGCACTTTGTCGGGCTCCTCTGTCAGTCTGTCCCATATGTCCTGTATTCGCTCTGGAAGATCTTTCTCCAACTCCTAGGGACAGAAAACATTGGTCCCTCATCTATTGCCCAGCGAGACTGTAATATCCTATATCATTCAAACAGAAAACTACCTTAGAATGAAATTTCTGTTATTCATGGTTCACAACACAATCGATGAGTATGCCTTAGATCAGGGATTCCCAAAGTGTGGTACGTGCACCCCCAGGGGTACGCGAGCTGCCACCAGGGGGTGCGCGAGAGGAAAAATGTAATGGCGGTCTGTTTTTTTAAGT
>JAODLI010000288.1:0-12146 GCA_027575585.1 Percopsis omiscomaycus | reverse complement strand
TATATATATATATATATATATATATATTTTATGACAAAGGGTGCAATGCAACTATACAATACTTATACAAAGTCCCACAGGCATTTAATCTCTGTTGGATCTATGCATGTTGCTGCAAAGCAGGAAACAGGAAAAAACAAAGGGATGTGTCAGACTTAAGGCTTTTCGCAGACTTCAGGCTCTTGTATAGCAGATACTGTACACTGTAATTGTGGATAATCTAGAGCAGGATAATATTTGCTAATATTAGTAACTGTACTTTTGTCTACCATAATGATAGAATTGATTCAAAACAACAACAAAAAACAAATGAGATAAACTAATTGGTCAGACTTTTTTTATTTTGTTACTTGGGACAGTAAATGGATTTAGAGGTAACTTACAAAACTGTTTTTGAAGGTTTCATTTATTTAAACACTGTTTCCTTGTATTGGCACTGGCAAAGCATGATTTGAGAAAATCAGTTAATACTCATAGACGTTTATAGGTTGGTAAATCAGTCAAGGTGTTTTTCTACACAAGCGACACTGATAAATAGTATTATTCACGCTAAACAGCTACATTTCATCATGATGTGCACACTGCAAAATATAGTTTTAAACATCCTGCGTTGCTAGCTTACTTCCACACACTTCCAAGAACAGTTATTGATTATTATTTCAAGAGGTTGGTTCACATATAGGGGTGGTTCTCAAACTGTGGAACAGGACCCAAGAAAGATGGTTTTAGGGGGGTTGTGAAATTCAACATTTTGAAATAATCTTTTTGTCTTTTGAAATAATCTTCATTACTATATAATTGTAGTATTATTTTGAATCTTGTTTTATTATCTTTAAAAATAAAATAATAGTGTATTGTTGTTTATGCTTATGCTATTATGTTATGCTGTTAACAGTAGTTCTTTATAGCTTGCACACACATGCGTGCACAAAATGGGTGCATTGGTGTGTTCTTTGTGGGGGTCACAGGTCAACAGGATTGAGAACCATGGTCATCTAACACACAGAATGGTACATGTCTAGGGGTTCCAATCAGTGGCGGGCCTCTTCCTCATCCTCGATTTCATCTTCCTCGTACTCTCCCATCTCGTCGGCCGTGGCGTCCTGGTACTGCTGGTACTCGGACACAAGGTCGTTCATGTTGCTCTCAGCCTCGGTGAACTCCATCTCGTCCATGCCCTCACCGGTGTACCAGTGCAGGAAGGCCTTGCGTCGGAACATGGCGGTGAACTGCTCTGAGATCCTCCTGAACAGCTCCTGGATGTTGGGAACAATCAACCTTGGTTAAAAAAAGATTGATGTATGAAAATATAAAATTTGTTGTATCACGTAAAATATATATACACTGTGTGTGTCATTTACTTAGACTAAAATGGCAATGCATTGGGTCAGTATTATAAAACTAAACTAAATTTAATAATTTTATGTTTTAAGTTATGCTATTAAAAGAAGTGGTTCTCACAAACTTCTTATTAATGGGCCATGGCTCAAAATGTTGAAAAAACATTTAATTATTTTATTCTGAAAATAATCTTCAGTTGCAGCCCCACCTGGATAGCTGTGCTGTTGCCAATGAAGGTGGCGGACATTTTGAGGCCGCGGGGCGGGATATCGCACACCGCGGTCTTGACGTTGTTGGGGATCCACTCCACAAAGTAGCTGCTGTTCTTGTTCTGGACGCTCAGCATTTGCTCGTCCACCTCCTTCATGGACATGCGGCCGCGGAAGATGGCTGCCACGGTTAGGTAGCGGCCATGGCGCGGGTCACACGCTGCCATCATGTTCTTGGCGTCGAACATCTGCTGCGTCAGCTCCGGGACGGACAGCGCGCGGTACTGCTGGCTCCCCCTGCTGGTGAGCGGGGCGAACCCGGGCATGAAGAAGTGGAGGCGCGGGAAGGGGACCATGTTGACAGCCAGCTTCCTCAAGTCGGCGTTCAGCTGGCCGGGAAAGCGCAGGCAGGTGGTGACGCCGCTCATGGTGGCGGAGACCAGGTGGTTGAGGTCGCCGTAGGTGGGCGTGGTCAGCTTCAGTGTGCGGAAGCAGATGTCGTACAGCGCCTCGTTGTCGATGCAGAAGGTCTCGTCTGTGTTCTCCACCAGCTGGTGGACGGAGAGCGTGGCGTTGTAGGGCTCCACCACCGTGTCGGACACCTTGGGGGACGGCATGACGCTAAAGGTGTTCATGATCCTGTCGGGGTACTCCTCTCGGATCTTGCTGATCAACAGGGTGCCCATCCCTGAGCCGGTGCCTCCTCCCAGGGAGTGTGTGAGCTGGAAGCCCTGGAGGCAGTCACAGTTCTCGGACTCTTTCCTCACCACATCCAGGACAGAGTCCACCAGCTCAGCCCCCTCAGTGTAGTGGCCCTTGGCCCAGTTGTTTCCGGCTCCACTTTGTCCTACACCATGAAAAATACAGCATTGAACCACGCACTGACTTATTGCAAACTAAATAATACAAACTAAATAAGAGTAGCCTTCCATTTCTGGTGTGTTAATGCTGTGGCGGTCTCTATTAAAAAATTAAATATAAAAGTGTCTGAAATGTCCACTGTTGGTTTATACATCTGCCAGCTTCATGCAGCAGTACCAGAGTCTGCTACAGCTAACAGAGTTAGCAGCAATTAGCTTAAAAAACGTCCAATTTAATGTAAGTAAATAATCCAGCAATCTATCATATGCTACAGGGCATGCTTAGTTGTATGTTTTTCTTGTATATTTACCATGTTAATTATTATTACCCTGTAATAATAATAAAGGCAATTTTAATTATGATGAAAGCTATAGGCCTGCATTTTAACGTTCAATGCTTGTATTTTGCTGGTCCAATGAAAATATCGACAGACTTTCCAATGAGAGGAGGAAAGGAGAAACATCCCGTGTTTTGATTTTTACCCATTTAGTCACCCGCCTCAGGCCTTTATCAGCACTGTAGCAATAGCTCGGACTAGTTTCTGCTGAGTCATCTCCAGATCCATCCGGGGCTAACACAGCTGCATGAAACCAACTGCGTCACTTAACTGACACAGTGCTGAGAGGCTGCAGAGGCCGTGTGCCGGAGGAAGACATCACTGTCATGAGCTTCGACAGATGCTGACACATCCATCCTGAACCGACGCGGCGTGGCTCAGGGCGGGTGTGGTGACAACGTTGTGCTCATCTGTACACTCACCGAAGACAAAGTTGTCGGGTCTAAAGAGCTGTCCGAAGGGGCCGGACCGGACTGAATCCATAGTGCCTGGCTCAAGATCCACAAGAATGGCTCGGGGGACATACTTGTTACCTGTAGATGATGGGGTGCATGGGATACATGCACATTTTATTAAAGATTAGCCAAATTATTATTTCAGAATCATTAATCATCATAGCCCCTCAAAAAGCATGATGTGCCCTCCCAGGGGATCCAACCACTTTGCAGAGCACCACTCTGCATGTCATATACAGAAATTTGTATTTTCGTTTATAATGAAATCTGAACCTGTAAATAAGTCTGAAGCAAAACAGAACAAAATGTACTTTAAAGTATACTGAGAAACCAACCCACCACTCCGCTGCGACACTGGACCTTTTCTAGAGCAACACTCTTTGCTATACACTATATGTAGGCCACACCATTCTTGCAAGCGGAGTGCAGTATCATGCTGAACAAATAAATGGGGTATTAAAATGTGCTGCGCTCAGCATAAACCTAAAAAAAAAAGGGTTCTCATAGACCTGTCCTTGCATGGGATAGCTTATTGATGTCTGCTGCTTATTTAAATATCTTTGGTTAAAAATAAGTCACCGCAACTTATAACGGAAAATGCATTTTGCGATGCTAAAGTATTCTGCATGCAGTATTGACGCAGGACATATGGGTCCGCGAAACAAAGGATCAGTCCAATGTGGATGCTGGAAATAGGAAAGGCTCAGACATAATAATAATGTATGCCTTATCATAGCCTTGTTGGCCTTTCTGTGTGGCCCTCCTGTTTAGTACTCAATGTAAACATGCATCATGCCTACAGCCCAGAAAAGGGGATGAAAACACACTCTAGGTCAGCTGCACTGAGACTGCAGATCCAGGCGGGGGGCGGGGGGAGGGTGTGCGTGTGTGTTTGTGCATGCATGTGTGCCAGGGTGCTGGCAGGTTCGGCTGTCCTGATTATAACTCTGACTGCTGGGCTTTCTTTTTTTTCTGCTTTTTAAATTATAGCCCTAGGATTTACCATTGTGTCGCACAACTTCAGCAAGCATGAGCTAGAAATGTACAGTACATTTTCAGATGCAAACTTAAGATCCGTTTAAAACAAAGACTGACGTGTGAATTAAATGACGATTTACCTGATGCCTCATTATAGTAGACGTTAACCCTCTCCAGCTGTAGGTCGCTGTCACCTTGGTAGCTACCGGTGGGGTCGATGCCATGTTCATCACTTATCACCTCCCAGAACTAAAAAGGGACGAATATATATAATAATAATATATATATATATATAATGTTTTTAAAATATTGGTCGTGTGTCGTGATACAGTTTAAAAAAACAATTTAACATCAGTATAAGCAGTACAAATGGACTATAGCCTACAGTAATAGCAACTGCGCATCTCTACGGTGACAAATGGCACGCAGGGCCAAACCACTGCAGCCTTTACCTCAGACCATGCAGCAGAGTAATCTAAACCGCACCCATGTCAAATATATATATATAGTTAGTTTTCTTCCAAAAACTTAGTTAAAATTGTTTAAACCCTATTTAAAAGGCTTCCGGTCACTATCTTACTGCGTATCCATAGTCAATTGGTAGGCTATACAAAATATAAAAAAATTATAATCCGTATCACGCAGGCGGTATTACGTCGGGATGCCTTCGGTACGAACAGCTTTTTGTTGTTTTTTTGAATTATTCCATGTTTTCAATTGCAATAGTAAATGTTTTAAATTTTACTATATTTAGCCTACCATACCTTGGCTCCGATCTGATTTCCACATTGTCCAGCCTGGATATGAACAATTTCCCTCATGGTGCCTGTTGGATGCGGGATGAGCTTCTTGCCGTTTAACTTCTGCGCTGTCCTGTTTTAATAGCTATAGGATGCCGTTGTATTTCTCCCTATCAGCACTTGCTACATTCCCGGGACGAGCGTTGTGCTGGGGAAGCAGATAAACGTGCTGCTAGCGGTGTGACGTCACACGAGCGCAGCATCCCCGTGAGCCAATGGGAGCGCACCGCTTTGATGCAGTGGACCGAAGGAAGCTGCATCATCCACAATAGCATGACTTTACCCTTTCCGCATGTTTTTACTGATTCATGGTACTTCATTAGATTGTTATCTGCTGTAATGCACTTTAGTCTTCTTTTTGGCAATGTGTACTGTAAAACATTGTATCTACATGTCACACTAAAATGCAAATATAGCCTATAGGCTAAACCCAAGGTATAATAACTACTACATCATGTTTTTGATTTACTATAAAGTCTGAATTATTGACAGTGATCCACTGTTGATCAATAAATAGTGGTTTATTTTAACAACATATATGGCTTATGTACAAGTGCATTATTCATGTTAAAATAAAATAAAAAACTAAAATCAGAAACTGTAATGGTACAATCCACGGATATTACATTCATCCAATTCTCCAAACAACAGAGATAATGAACCATACTATTGAGGCAAGATCTGAAATGTCTACTCAGAGGCCTTATTTTTAGATTATGTCATCCTTGCTTGCCAGGTTTAAACCTATTCCAACCCATTCATGACACACCTTAAACTAACATTCAACATATTTTTCTTTCTTCTCTCCAAAAGTTGAAAATGTAATGTAATCTGCAGTATACTTGTATTCCGGTTCATTAATCTACCATTTCTTTAAGATGATTTCACTTAATTATTCTCTGTTCAAAGCTGATCCCCTTACTGGGGCAGATAAGACAGCCGCCCAAACAGAATAATCTGTTTGGCCTGCAGAGGGAGCCGTGACAGGAAGTGAAAGCAATGCATCTGAGCGACACTGCTGGTTATACTGTGCTGTGTCACTCTCTCTCTCACACACTGGCATTCGCACTTCAGTAATGCTCAATTCATTTCAACTATATGATCATTTAGACAGAGTGATTCACATTCACAGTAATAGCATTAGCTGCTGCAGACAATATTCTTACATGTATGTGATAGCCTTTGTTAATCCTGTCTAAACACAGACAGAATTGTCACATGAAAGAGTAATGTTCTCAGTCTTTCTAATCCCGTTCCTGTTTTGTCTTTCATTTTAAGGCAGCCAAGCTCAAACAAATCACAACCTGCAGGACTGCAGTGCATTGTGCTTAAAGGCTTGGCGTGGCTCGCGTTTGACATGAAACTCATACGTGTTCTGTTTAAAAATGGAAAACAAGACATATGGCTTGCTGATTTATGGCATTCTACACAAGAGTTCATACCGCTGTACATTTCAACTATAGCAATAACTTTCACAGGAAAACCACTACAAACGTGTGCTTAAGTACAGCCTATCCGTCAGTACGCACCATAGGCTACTTATTGAGATATTTCTGAACGTCGGATGACGTTTCTGCAAGGAGCACCCCAGGGGGCAGCTAGGTTAAAAGAACCTCTGTACTCCAACCACTGTGTGCGGATAGTACCAGTGAATAGCATTGCATTACCGTAGATACTCCCTGGATAAGTCAATTGCATTACAACATACTGTGAGAGAGAAGGTTTTCGTCACATTTAAAATGACAATAACTCATTCATTTGGCTCTAGAGTTTTACAGTACAATATTATTGTATCATTATTATTATTATTATTATGAAAATTGCTGTAAACAGTGGCCGATCTGTAACCATAGCTCTTTCTGTGGATACATATTACATTGACCTCCAATGCGTCAAGTACTGTAAGTAGCTACCATTGTCAAGTTAGACACTGACCTTAGTCAAGTATACTGCTGTCCATACGGACTTTGGAAGTAGAATACCCTCGTCTGTACTCTACATTTCCAGAGACAATCCCCTAAGCAAGAGAGAGTTATTTTTAACAACGAATAACATGTTAAGATTAAGATAAGGATTATGATTAAAACAAGGATTGGCCTTACATTCTAAAATGTCATTTGGAACAAAAGTATAAACTATTGCAGTGTAGGGTAAACTTAGTCGTATGCGTATTTATGAATCATCATGACATACAAAACGTTTTACACTTTTACACAAACAAAGTTTGAAAAACATACTGTTGTGATACCGCGATCAAATTAAAGAATTAGTCCATGGGTCCATATCAAAAAGTAGCTTCGGTGTTTTTTTAGGATTGCTGTTTTGTTTGTTTTGCCGACAAGGTTCCATTTCATGCTTTGTCCCCAATCAAAGCATACAGTGCCACCAAACACTCAACACAAAAACCAAGAGAATGCCTTATAGCATTGCACAATAAAGGGCACGCGGCAGGAGATTGACTCAGTCAAGCCCAGTCAAGCACAACAACAAAGTATGCATTTACAATATCACATTTACAAAAAAAATGCATACCATAAATTGAATTCAATGGAATTGTGAAAAATATATTTATGTTGCTTCAGAACGACAACGTTGCCGCTCTTTTGCTCAGATCAGTATTCATACACACAGGTTAACAAATGCAACCCAGCCTTCTCAATCATATCTCTCAATTTACATTCACTCATTCTGTTGATCTTCTACTTTAGAAAGTATATAATCACCATTTCATTTCTTCTTCAAAATACTTTTTGGGGGATTTGGAAAAAGCCATATCTAATTCATTTCAGTCCTGCTTTTTATAACAAAATGGTCTGTATTATCATTTCTTACTGATCTGTTTCTGTTTTACTAATTAAGTAAATATATATATTATTATTATATACTATTTGGTCAAAAGAGCTTTGGATTGTGGGGTTAGAGTTTTTATTTTTTTTTATTTTACCAAGGACAAAATACTTCAGATGCATTCAGATATTTCCTCTCAACATAACAACATAAGGCCATATTTCTACACACACATGTTCAATAGAAATGTATTCAGAGCAGAAGTACAAGTGTATTTTTTTTTCCCTCCAGCCTCCGTACTACAGTTATTACGGGTATTTCATAAATCTTCACGATGAAAGACAGAGATTCTCACTGATTTACACAAAAGTAGTTAGCGGGCTGGTGATATCCAGTGACATTCGGCAGAGCCGAAATTGCCGTCACACTTTCACAAACCAGCCTTTTTTTGCAGTGTCACACCCTGCACGGTCCCTTTCTGTTGGCTAATTGCAGTCAAAGGGGGAAAAGGGGCAGGCCGTCTTCGTTAAGCGCCCGCACTCCTGAGCACGACTGCCCACGCCCCCGGACCCTTCACGCGCCGTAGGCTACTTCCTGTGGCCTACGCCTCCGTAGCCTCCTCCTCTCCTCCGATGAGGGGCTGCTATCGGGGGGGGGGGTGGGGAAGAAATATCGGATCACGACGAAGAGGTTGACGCGACGCCGTTAATAGTGTTTTCTGTGCCGGGACAGTCTCTCATGGGAAGAAGAAGAAGAACGCCAGAGTCTATGGGGGAGGAGACGGTGCAGTCCAGGACTGAGGCGCAGTCCTCCGGGTCACCTGCAGGAGGGGTGGGATCCAGTGAGGGCTGAGCAACGTCTGTGGGCGGGAGAACGGGGGGAGATGGCGCGCGGACGGCGTCCGGCGGAGCCGCGGGTCCCGCCGAGGGATTGTGACCCGAGCCGACGGGCAGACGGGGTGGAGGGGAGGTGGACGGGGCCCCTCGGGCGGGGAAGGGAGGGGTGCCGGGACCAGGAACGGCCTCGGGACCACAGGGAGGTGTAGAGTCCAACTCCGGGGGCGGGGGGGGAGAGAGAGGGACCAAAGGGACGAGGGGCGGGGAAGTAGCCTGAACGTCGGGAACGCCAGAGCCGGCGCGGCTGGAAGAGGGAGGGGTGCCGGCGGGGACGGCGCACTCCGGCGCGGACGCAGGAATGGCGGCGCTAATGGCGGGAGAAACAACGTGTGGAAGAGCGGGAGAGGGAGGGAGGGGGTCACACGCAGGAGGGCCCCCCGGCGAGGGCGAGGCGGCGGAGGGCACGCCCGGGGGAGTAACACCGACGACTGGGGGAGCAGCTGCTTCTAACGCGGGGCACGGCGGCGGCGGCGGTCCGTCGGCGCAGACCGTCACGGAGGTAGGCGTGGCGGGTTGGGGGCCGCGGGGGGGCTCCGGCGACGAGGCGGGGCCGGTTTCCAAGACAGAGCGGCCGGGCGACGCCTCCGTGGGCGAGGGAGCGCTCCCGCTTAGCTGGAGAACCACGGCGTCGCCGGACCCCGCGCATAGCGCTTTGGGATCCTGGGCGCAGTTCAACAGCGGCTCGGTGGCACACGGAGGTTTGCGTAAAGGGGTGGAGGACAGCAGGTGCTCCGCACTGGCAAGCACGACGCGCTCTTTACCCAGGGCGGTGACGGCCACGACGGGGGAGGGCGAAACCGAGCCGCCGTTGGGGTCTTTGGATGGAGCCTCGCGGCCCCCCGTCGCCTCTGGGAGGGACACGTCCACGAGCGAAGGCGCGGTGAGGTCCACGGCGGAGGAGGCGGTGGAGCCCATGGTGGACGCCGCCGTGGCCGCCGCCTCGTGGAGCGGCGTGTCATGGACGCCGCCGGGGTACTCCTTGCCGCTCTCCGGGCGGGGCAGGAGGAGGTGCTGCTCCCCGGGCCTCCGGGGCGGCAGCAGGGGCTGGCGGGTGTAGCTCTCGCCGTCCGCCAGCGTCTCGGGCAGCGGCTGGTAGCGCGTCTCGGGCAGCAGCAGGATGCAGATGATGCAGATGAGGGTGCAGCAGGCGAAGATGACGTGGTGGAGGAAGTAGCCCTTCTGGTTGTGCAGCTCCATTATGGGCGCGGTAAGCATGCCGAAGCCGGCGCTAGCCAGGACAAGACCCACGCCACCACCCCTACGGTGAGGGAGACATATTGCTGTATAACACTACTACAGTACATACATTTGAACCGGCTTAACCGTTACATTTACTAAATAAACTGTAGTATTTAACCAAATACAATCACCCAAGGTACAGAAAGATTTTTAAAGTTGAACTCTGAATTGTAACTTACAGTTTATCCCCTACAGTCCCCATCTATCAGCTTCAATTCAGATTCCTGCTGGAGGATTTTTTACATCACTGCCATTTTATCAGGCTGCAACAGAGTGCTGCAGTACAACGGAACGCCCCCGTGTTATTACTTCTGCTAACCACCGGGTGGCCCCACACAGCCACTCATAGTGAGCACAGCTCACAACACCTTACATAACTGGAGATAATGACAAGCCAATGCTGTGCCATATAACCTCTGAGGGGGTAGCAGATTTTTTCAAGATGTGGATATAGCATTATGTCCGACACCGAGTTGTGAGGGGGCCATGTTTTTTTAACAGTTCAATAACCTCCCACACCCCGGATTTAATGGCTGGGCAATCCATCTGCAGTATCTTTACACGAGCACCATTTCATTTGGAATACTTCAGGTAGTCACAATAATTTAAATAAAGGCCATTCTGTATATTCACATATGCAAACATTCAAAGTAAATGCATAAAGGAAATCAAAACAATAAACTCCAAGCAATCCAAGTTACAAACATTTGCATTTATTTAACTGCTAACAATAAATATTTAAGGCTGCAGTAGAATGACAGTAGTAAAACAATATTAAATAAACAAAAGCATATGACCATGGAAGTCTGTAACAATATGTAACAAGCCCTCATCTATAGAGAAACTCCCTTGCCCCCCCCCCCCCGAAAAGCCTCAAATGGTGCAGTCCCAGCCATCGTGTCGTCTTACCTGATGACGGTGGGCGTGATCTCGGCGCAGAAGAAGATGCTGAGGTTGCTGACTGCGTGGGATGAAAACATGCCGATGATAGAAAAGGCAATGGAGAAGTTCCTATTCAGCGTATCCGAGCGCTCTGCACACAAAAAGCAGAACACGCACACACACAGACACACACAGACAGACACACATATGCACAGTTTGTTGTCAGTGCTCTGTTTTCCCGACTATACACAGAGAACACAAGTTACAATATGAAGAACATTATTGTGAGGCATCTGAAATGAGTGCAGTAGGAAATATACATTGTTTTGGTGTTTTTCAGACCTAGTTAATTTTACGTATACCAAGTTAATTTTGTTGAAAGGAAAGAATTAAAAGCTGAACTTAATTACACTTGGTACTGCATTAGCAGCGTTCTCCAGGGTCTGTATAGTCCTAATGAGAGGTTGTAAGACAGCTGTGAGGCTGAGCATTTTGCAAAATTCGATTGCGAAAGTGCCATAAACTCAGTTACCATAGATTCAGAGACTAAACAATTGAAGGCTAATTTAACGGGCCTTGAAATAATTATGACCCAAAATAATGCTGACAGCAGTAATATCGTTCCGTTTGTCTAAACGTCCTCAAGCGTCACCTAAAATGCTGGTCAGATTTCAGCAAGTAAATAATAAACACGTGGTCCTACCTATATTCAGCTGCACACTATATTTCCCCATCACTAGAGGAACGACAAGAGATGAAAGTGTGCATTAGTCATAAAGCATTTATACTGACAGGGCATAAGAATATAAATAAAATACAGTCGAACATAGACTATTGAAGCATGTGTTGACAACACCAACCCTTTCAAAAGAGAAAATTATAACATAACATAACAACCAAATCAACACATGGAAGTGATTGTAAAGCAAGTCTTCAAAGGATTCTGTGGCAGACATTGGACTCGCCTTGAGGGAAGAAACCTCTCCCATCTCTGTACTGACAGTTTATGCTGCCCTTCCATGATAGGTGGAGAAATGAGGAAACACAGATGGTGCCAGGATTTATACTCATCTACAGTCTGGTCATGTGCACACTTGTGTACAGATGTTAAAGTGACAGAAGTAAGGTTCTGTACTTGCTTCCTTAGAAATCCAATATATTACCTCATTAGACCACACAACAACGTTTGGGATGATGTATTTAATAAACCAATCATTTTTTACAACCTCCGTTGGGTCCCATTCCATCTCTAATCATGTCTGCGACGCAGATTGAAGTCCTGTAGACCAACGAGACCCAGACTGAACCAATGAATCTTGTGAAACTGGGGGGGGGGGGGGGGGGGGGGAAAAAACAAAAAA
>JAODLI010000287.1:0-12146 GCA_027575585.1 Percopsis omiscomaycus | reverse complement strand
CCCTCGCTCTGTGTCTCAAGCACAAGGCCCGCTTTCCCGTCTACTCCTCTGTGTGTGTGTGTGTGTGTGTGTGTGTGGAGGCAGGGGTGTGGTGGAATGAAAAGCAGAACTGAATGCATCACTGCCGTGGCAGATATGGTCAGACTTGCCTTTGGGCAAAGTTGGTGGAAATAGAACATGATTCATCCTAACGCACATATCAACGCTCGTAACGTCCCCATCAATAGGCATAATCTACGATGACAGCTGCTGAAAACCAGACTAGAAAATGGATCATTTCAGGCCCTGTGTCGGCTCTCAGGAGACCGATGTGTCACGCTGCAAAGGCATGAATAAGCTGTTTGGATAAATGAGAGGAATGTCTGTATATTAGGGCAGTGGCCACTGCATTCTTCTTTCCTTCCGTGTTGATATGAAGAAGGCACTGTGAATGAGAAGTTTGAACCAGGTCAGAATAAAAATAGTTTTACTGTAGCATGTGTATGTGGAACCTGCCTTCTCTGCATTCAACCTCACTGTGGTAAAAGTTGTTGTTCAGTGATTGGTGCAGGTGGGGGCAAAACTTAGATTTACCTTGAATGCACCTTAGGTTATCTCGCGACTGCCAAGGTTCTGGCATTGGTTTACTTTTATCACACATCAAAACTCATAAAAGCACAATAAGAGAAAAAAGAATCCTAAAAAAAGGTAATAATTGAAAAACACATATATTTGCATCTCCCCAAGGCTATAGCTATAGTCTAGACTCAAACATTACATTTCTAATGCTTCTGTAAAGGTTTTAGCCGAACACATGGGAATACATCTTTGAAAACAACTCGGAAGCACAGTGTTGTCAAATATGCAATATCTCAAACACAACAAAGCAGTGGGAGTTCTTGAACAAAGTGCAACATCAAAGTCTACGGGAATCTCCTGGATGGTATCAAAATGAGGCAATAAAGAGGGATGTTACATTTTTAATCTTCGATTTGAAAGAATACAAAAGCTGCCCTCAAACCCCATTATGCCTCTCGGGGCAACGCGGTGACAGAAGTATGCGGAGACACCCGCTGGTTTAACCATCTGTCAATTAAAAGGTTGAAATAATGCATCTCGTGTCTCCGTGCCACAACAGAAGCAAGAATCTGTGCGTCTGCAAGAGCGACATACGGAACGTGGGAGGAAAACAATGTCATGCAGTAGCCCCGACGCTTGATTATGATGACTTTGTGTCTGGATGGAGTTTAGGCATCTAGGGGTGCCAGCGACTAAGGATTGACATAGTCGAATCTGAGTCGTCAAGTCTTGCCTATAGTCGACTGATGGTTGAATCCATATTAATTATATAGGGGGAGGAAAATTGTCAGACCGGTTGTGCATTTTAGTATGTCTAGTAGGCTACCAATACTCACGTATATGAATAACACAACAACACTTCATAACCCTCATTACGAGAGACAAATTGAACAACTAATATGTTACAATTCAGAACTTGAAGAGAATATAAAACACACTGGCTTACCTGCGGCAACAACGTGGAGACATTTCGAATCTTCAAACTTAATCCCACGGAAATGGGTGGATTGACTGACTGATCGACTAAATAAATAAATAATTATCTACTGATGAATATAAAATAAATCTCCATGGGAGTGCCACTATCTTGTTCAGGAGCGGGCCAACCAGCAGAAACTTCAGGCAGTATTTCAGGATGACAGTCTTGAAGATCGCTATGTGGGCAAGTAGCATGCCTTGTAATGCTAACGCAAGTTGATGTTATCCTAATATATTCATATCCGAGGTTGCAGCGATACTTTCTCATATGTTTTCTTAATTCTGTAGACTTTGTGGAAAATAAAACTTTTGCCGGCTCCTGCAGAATACTTCATAGTTGTATTGTCATGTGACATCAATCGTTCGTTATGATTGGTTCAACCAATTTAACGTCTCTGCCATGGTGATTTATTCACGCACACTAAGGAGCATTTTAAGTTTTTGATTACCGTTAATAGGCTTATATTTACAATTAGCTCATTTATTATTATATTATATTATATTTATACCAAAATAGGCTATATAAATGGATTTATTGGGAGAAAACAAGCAATTCTATGTACAATCAGACATTCAGCGCCCCTATATATAGAATGATCCTTGTTTCATAACCACATTTTGCAACGATTACACTGTAAGATTGTCAGTCAAATCAGGCACCTTAGATATCGAATCATCGTATAGTCGACTATTTGGGGTCACCCCTAGTAGCATCATTATTCAAAAATAGATCACAACATCTAAGCAACAACTTGCGTTAACATTAATACCATATGCACTAGATGTTTACTTTGACTTTGACCCTGTTCAATGAAGGAAAGGCCTTGTGACAGTATACATGTTGCCACACACTCTGTACCGAACAAATCTATTTTTATACTGCAAGTCTGTTTAGTGGAGAGATGCAAGTTACCCACAAGGGACAGACATATGTAATCCACCCAGGGAAGCGCAAATCAATACAGACTCATTTCAGTGCCCGTATTCCATTGTTAAACAGTCGCCCAACCAGAGAGTCTGGATGAGCAGATGTATGCTTTGAGCGCACACAGCCATGCGAATGAATCACGGTGAATTAATGAAGGCATAATTTTGCGTTACAGGCTTTACCATTCGCAAGTATTCGAGTGTCAAGTATGTGGACGTTTGAAAAGGGGATGCTAGCAATGGCGGCGTTCTCTACAGCGCACCACTGATGCTATGACAGCACTGCCATTTCTTATTAAATGGCTGGAGTGCATGTTGGCATTTGGACACTTTGCACCGCGGGACCGCTCTGAAAAAAATAAACCCCACCGTCATCATCAAACTAAGAAGCTGCCAACTGTAAGCATATGCTCCACTGTCCCTGCTATTTTAGTCGGTGCACAGGAGCGAGTCCTGGCTGTGACACACAAACTGATCCAAATTCATTGTTAAATTAAGTGTGAGCATGTGAGAAAAATCACACATTAACTGTAGCCCCCCTTGATTAAAAAAATATTTTTTTTATTGGCGCTCAATAAATAAATTAATATTTGTTGCTAGTCTGTGCTAAATATGCACAACCACAGTATAAAAGGTAAGTACTCATATGTACATCTGAAGCCAACGAGTGTATTTAAAAAAAATGATAACGTATCTTCCAAGATATACATTCACGTCGTTCACCATAAACCGTGTAAAATATCACAAACCCACCTTCTGAGCCTTTTAATGGTGACATCTGGTCACAGAGAAACAATTTGAAAAAAAACATTGCATTCATATAATTCTATTACATTCCACAGTGGGGAATGACATGTAGCCCTGATCAAATAGAGCGTCTCCCGGCCCCTAACGTGGGAGTTAATAGCGCTGGATGCTAACTCCCATTGCTAATGTCATGGGCTCGAAGGGCTGATGTGAAAGCAAACAAAACACCTTCAGAGAGGAGCTCCATTACTCAGACCTGCCGGGCCAGACCAAGAGGCAGGCAGACTCTTCTGTCTGCATACCAAAGCCCTTGCTTTGTCCCCATTGAAAATCAGCCTGGCAGGTTTGGAACATCCAAAAGAAGAAAATGACTTACTTCACTGACCTCAAAAACACAAAGCGAGTAGCTGGGAGATTTGAGGGCTAAAGTGGAAACACCCCCACGCCAGGATATACCTGGGTGAGATAAAGCAAAGGCAGAGCTCCACGCGGTGCCTACACGCCTGTCTTATGGCGAACTAGCTGTTCTCTGCCCCCCTGTTCTCTGTCTGTGACCCTGAATATTGCTGGCAGGGGCGCACAATAGAGTGATCGATAACGGCACTGATTGAAGGAAATCTTTTCAGAGAGAAAAAAATATTTCTCAGATAAAAAAAAAAAAGAAGTCTCGAGAAATAGGTGGTCTCACCTCCAGAGTGGGCCGGCGGGCCACACAGTAATACCACTCCTTGACCTTCACGGACCCTCACCGGACTGCGCCTCTGGGTCTTGAAGTTCTCCAAATCTGTTGGCCGCCAAGACAAAAGGCAATAAAGTACAAAACAAATGAAAACTGATAATGTGATATCATATCTCAGCGTTTTTTATAATTTATATCCAATTGGTGTGGCGTAAAACAATCATGCGCTTTTTGCATAAATGCAGCAGTAGTACTGTAAAGTCATAAGCACTTCTGGCTTGAACAGAAAGTAATTCCTCAAGTATAAGTCACACATGAGTGGATTTAATTGGAGCTATGTGTTGTTATCACTTCCTGTGTTTCACCCACTGCACACGGCCCAGCAACAATTAAAAGACTGGGATTGAAACATCATTTGTATGGAGGCCGATTACTTGTTGACAACCTGCTGGGAGAAAGAAAATAAAGACAATAATCAGCGGATACTTTGCCCGTTTCCAGCCTGCTGTGGCTCCCAGAGACATCGGAGGAACTGAGACAGAACATGGGACTGCCATATAATAGTGTAATCACAATAGGACAGAATAATGCGCCAGTGACACTCCTGTGTCCAGGCTCAGCGGGACGTTCTTCCGCATGCTAAATATCCCGTCTTTGCACTCAATATGCAATGGGAAATTGTGTTGTGCAGGACAATGGCTGATTACGTTAACACAATTGAAACCACTTTTCAGTCCAAAAATGACTTGTCTGTGAGTACCGGTAGGGTTTCACAAATTCATTTGTTGGCTCATTAACAACCTCCCAAATTGTATGGCAACAGGCTGCATAGATGCTTCAGGGGCCCGTGCTAAAGCTATGATTAATCCACGGGAAACAATCTAATAATATCTTTTTCTGCAGGAATGAGCACAGATAGTTTCCCTCCGGTAAAATACCCTCCATTTAAAAACTGCCCTGTTGATGGGGAGGATTTTAACTAGCAGTTATAAGGCGGTATTGGGCCCATATGAATTACTGCTATGCATGTATTCGATATTAATAACAAAGATGACATTTATATCTTTCATTTAGGGTTCATTTGGATATTTCATTTAGATATTTTATAGCTACAATAAACCATTTGGGATGTGTGCCAGTGTGTGCGTGTGTCAGTGTGGGTGTGTGTAGGAAAAGGGCTGTTTTGGAGGCTTTCTCCAGAGTTCCAGGTCTTTTAAAGATCTATGTATTTTTCCCAATGCCGTAAAATCTTCTATATCAGACAATATGCAATTAGTTCTGCTTCAGGGGGCTGTCTAAATGGCAAACGGGAGTTCTCTAATGCACGTCTTCCAGTCTATTGGATAATTGTATTGAAAAGTATTCACTTTGATTATTTCTAGCCCAGTAAATTCTATTTCTAATAGAAACCGTTTTCTGTGAGGGTGACGCCTGCCTAATGCTCTTAAATGTCAGCGGTGTCGGGATGATTTTGCGTGCGTTTCTTGGGGGTCCAGTTTTCCTCCATTCTCGCAGCCCGCTGCCCAGGCGGTGCCCCACTCGTTAGTTGGCACGGCCTGCAGCTGGCCTCAATTTACAGTACATCCACCGGTCAGGTGTGCTGGCAGAGCTTCTCATTCTGTTGTGTGTGTGTGTGTGCGTGTGCGTGTGCGTGTGCGTGTGTGTGTGTGTGTGTGTGTGTGTGTGTGTGTGAGACACCTTCGGTGTCATCTGCCCCACCCCACCCCACCCCACCCCACCCATCCCAGTTGTGTTTTTAGCTCCAATTTTAGATTTTTCAAAAGTTTTTCAAGGCAATTTAGGTGGGAACAGAGATGGGGTCTTTTTGTGGTCATCAGAGCCCCCTTATTTCCAATCTTGTGTTTTCTCCATTTTACTGGTTAGTTCCGCCGTGCGTCCTTTTTGTGTGCGTGTGCTTCCAGGTGTGGGGCCTTTGTGAGCAACACAGAGCGGCCGAATCAAAGATGACACAGTTGCTCAGCTCACACTGAGACCGGAGCAGCCCTGATCAATATTCCGTATGGGCTATGGAGGAGTGCAACGAGCTAGATGCACTAAAAGCCAGCAATGCCTGACAAACCGAGCTGCTCTGCACCCAGTGGATCATCTTATCAACACTATCACGGGTCTGCACCTCTGTGTGGCTCTCCGTGGCCGGGTTCAGGCTATTTTGAGTGCTTTCAGATCCATGAAATTGGATGGGAATTAGCATTTTTGGGCTGGCTACACCAATGTGACCCATTGTAATGAATGAGAGGTGATTACAGAGAGGGAAAATTGGAGTCATTCACTTGCAGTGTGAGCAGGGGACAATTTGGGAACTGGTTGCATAGTAAAACTATTGGAGGGGGAAAAAGTGTATCTTTTGTTTCGTCTAAAGGCTCATTTTTACCTTTGTAATTTTGGCAAACATGAATTTTAAATAATTGATTAGATTCAAATTAGCAGCCCTTTATTTTCTTTATCCATGTAGTGAAGCCCAGAAAGAAAAAAAACTGCCAAATCTGCCAAATCGCTTACTGTAGCAAGTTGTCTTCCCAAACAGCACAAAACGTAAATTCATGTGTCTAAACACAGTTGTCATTTATTAAATTCGAGGTAGGACCATATGGATGTAGGCACATTTCACAGATATCAGATCAGCCTCAAGATTACAGTCAAGTCTGGTCTGTGTGTACCTGGCCATAGGCGCCTGAGCAATGGAGAAAGTTATTAAATTATTCACTTAGGGGAAGCAAAGTTAGGGTTTTGCTACCCCACTTTTTGTCTTAAAAACTTTTTTTTTATCATCATACAGTCCCTGCAATCAGATGCTTATATTTAAGCAGCTTATATCAATGATCAACTTTTACTATTTTACTACTATTTTCAGAAACGTACAAAACAAGTAATAAAACTTTGCCACAGCATGAATCCACACAGGAGTGACTCTGTGACACAGGTGAGCAGCAAACTGGGTTCTTACTTTGGTAACGGCCGAACAAACTCCTCAAATAATCAAATAACGTCACACACACACACACATAATAGATGGTGAACTAACAGTGTTATGAGTCAGTGTTTAATTCAGTGTATCTGATGCACCAACCAGCACTTATTTTAGTGAGAAGTTTTTTTCTGTCTTCTCCCGCTACCGCAGCTAACCAACGGAGGCTGGTAACGTGAGTGAGTTGAGGCAACAAAATACAAAGTTTGTACGCAAATACATTTTCTTTATGGATTATATTGATGCCGAATTGACAAGAAGACTGTCGACATATGACTAGTTTTATCTTGTCTTTCTATAGTTACAGTATGTGTTTTTACGGTTACATAAGGAATTGTTAATATGGCTTCAGTTTAATTCAAACTGCTAACATGTATATATATATTTTTATTTTTTTAACGTTTTGTCACCACTACAGAAACACTAGGTAACTGCTAAAGCATGAAAAGGTTGTCCGACGTTGACTTCTGATAACTATTGGTTTGATTAATGGTTTAATAAAGTATATTTGCATCAGCTAATTGTACTCGGTATGCAGTAAATGGTTGCCCTTTGTGTGTGTGTTTTCTTTCCTCTCTTCTTCTCAACTAATCTAGACTAGTGAAGGAGGTTTCTTTGCCTAATCCAAGAGGTTAGGTGGTGTATAAATGCAGGAAATTTGTTTTTAAATTGAAATTATTTTTCCAAGTTTGCTCCCCTATTTGAAAACATAACCAGGCGCCCGTGTACCTGCCATCATCATTATTGGTTTTAAATGATAAGCAATATTCACAGACATGAGCGAATTAAATCTAAATCTAAAGAATTGTTCGCTTTGTGCGGCCAGGGAGATTTTTAAACGGCTGGATCTGATTCATTAAATGTGCTCAACACCCATACTGGTGATGTCTAACAGATTAGCAAATCAGACAAGGAGAAGTTTCTACGTCCTCACTGACGCCTGAATGAGGGACAATAGATCTCGGGCAAAATGACCACAGACTGACCTAAGATGGGGTATGCCCCAGAATGCAACAGCCTGATATCTGAAATGAAATATGTGTTTAAACAACTGTTCCTCTCTCTTCTCTTCTTCTCTACTCTCTGAAGCGTTACTGTTTAATTTTCACCTGAGGCAAAAGCAGTGAATAAGAAAAAAAGCGCTTGTTAAAAAAGAGAAAAGAGCGAGAGAGAGAGAGAGAGAGAGAGAGAGAGAAATCAAATACCTGCCAAGTAATTAGGCAGATAACATGGTTAGGTTAGACAGATTCCAGCAAGAGGAAAATGCAAATGCGGGGCAATTACAGTGCTGAAATCTGCGAGGAGAACTCCCCATCAGCCAGCATACAAGGGAGGTGCGTCCCTTGGTGCGTTTCTAAATACAACGATTTCACCCTTCGTTAAACACAGCGCTGCCCTCGCGCCTCTGAACCCGCCGCGGCATCTGCGCTGCCGCTCGCACCTTCTTCGGGAGACGCATTCGAAACACAACATCCCCGCGGCGTCTTGCAGCGCGGCCTGGGCCATTTGTTGCACTACACCGCATCCTGCATCGTGGGAGATCTGTTCGCTTATGACAAAAATATACAGTATCCTTGGGAGATTAGGGAGTTAAGCCTCACTTTACAACAACCAGATTATTCTTCCCATGTGCTGCTCAAACATTTTAAATGGGGTTTCTACATTGTCTACAGGATGGCAAACCTTTCAGAGGCTTAGTCCCCCTACCAGATGGTAACCGAGGGTAACCGAAACTGCTCCAGACTGGCGGAGAACAAAAACGCACCATAATTCACCACAGTGTTACTGAATGCTATTAATACAGCTGACACAAATACTTAATATATGATATTACTTTTATATTACTAATACTTCATCTAATGTCTTCATCATTAATGGTGGTCTGGGCTAGCAGATTTAAATAAACAAATGTGACTAAGTTGAATATGAAAATATTTGCATTTCGACATCCTGACAGATTTCATACCAGCGGACTCAATGAGAAATGCTCTCCTCCGCTCCTCATTAATAGTCTATTCTACACCTTGGCCTTTGCCTTGCATACTGTAGTTATCACAACACGAAGGAGGGTTTAAGCCCCTTGGTGAGAAATGATTCTGAGCCTTTCTGGTCAACATTTGTTACGAATGACGCGGCCGATAGCGGGCTGTCCCCTGCGTGAAGGATTCCCCTGACCCGAGGCCCGTTCAATCACGCCACACGCTTAATTACGTTAAACCAAGAGCAATGAATAAGACGGACGACACATCGGCACCGACGCCTGCCCTCATCCGCTGACAAAAGCCGACAGCCCAGGTCAGGACCAGGCAATGGATGGGACCGATCACACGGATGTACACCTCAGGTCAAGCTTCAATATTGATGGGAAATGTGAATATGATCCACTGCCCGCAGGCTACTCATGACAGAGATTTGCGCTATATCCCGAAGATTTAGAGCCGGCCTGTGACAAAGGGAGCACAGAATAGTTGGCAGATGAATACCCCTGGTGGTCCCCCCCCTGCCAAGGATCATCTCTGGGTCCGCCATGGCGGAGAAACAGACGTCGGAATTCAATCTGGATGCGCCATCTGTTCGCCGATATGAGGGCTGTCATTTGAGATGAGCTGCCCATCAAGAACGGAAGGCCTCAAGTTCACCTTGCCATCAGAGATGCCTTACGCTCCGCTCTTATAAAATGTGATAGATGAAGGCTGTAAAGAATCAGCTATACAGGCTCTGCCAAGGCCCAGCACCTAATCACACTGCCTCCATCGCAGCGGTAGGGTGAAATAGGACTGGAGTGTAAGAGTAAACATTAACATTGGCAGCTCGAATGCAAGCTAAGGGATCATTCCAACGTGCGACATAAACATGGCTTGTTAATTAGTGTTTTCTCATTAAGGACTCGAACGCTATTGCCACACTGTAAGAGTGTCTTGTCACTAGCTAAATGTTTTGCACTATTTCAGCACTGTCAACAAACAGCTACCCAGAATCCTTCCAGGTCCTTCTGCTGTCAGTAAACGACAACCTCTAAGGGTTACACAAACGTTTGACTGACAAGACAAAAACATAACTAACTTTAAAAAAAAAAGAAAGAAGGAGAATTGAACAAAACAAAAGTGGGCCCAAAGAAATCCTTTAAAATAAAATAATAATAAAAAGCTATGAGCAAGTTTGTAAACGCGCCAAATTTCATGGTTAGCACAAAATGAAGGAAAAACTCACAGGCAATGTGCAGGCTGGCCTCCCTGCTGACGATAGCGCCAAAGGAGTTGGATGCTAGGCACTGGTAGACACCAACGTCTTCCTCCTTGTTGAGCTGACTGATGTGCAGGTTGCCCCCCATGAGAAAATAACGCGACCCTGGTCGGGGCACGATGAAAGAATCGTTCAGCTTCCACCTGCAAAAACAAGTTCACAACACCGTAAGCCAAGAACTAGAAAATAAAAGAGGCCAGGGGACTGGAACAAAATATCTCAAGGTGTGAAAAGGTGTGGAAGCACGCTATTAAATAACTTGTTTCTTGTAAATAGTGTTTTGTATCGAGTAATTTTTTTAAGGCTCAAAAGCTGTGGTCCGCAATGTTGAAAGATCTGCATGAGCTGTATTAAAGGGTTTGACGCTCGCGCCAAAAACCCTACAATGGCACAGAGACAAAATCATGCTCTATTGAAGGCTGCCTAGTTTTGCTTCATTACACCTACAATCTATACTGTCAGACAGCATAATCACATGCTTTTATCACCATCAAGCAATCACAATCCTGTGACCAAACGGCCCTTAACCTGAACAAAGGCAAAATGAAAACAAATACCAGTCGCGTGCATGTGGCGTGGCAAAAGAAACCTCAGGATAATTCAGGAAAGAGGTAATCAAGGAGAGACATTATTCATCTGCGACGGCAATTCATTGCGTTTCAGGGCCTTGCTCATTTTAAAACACGAAATGAGACAGAATAAAAAGCTATAAATACACTACAACATTTTCTCTCCTGTCCTTTGCTCTCCCCCCACCCCCCAACCAGAGGCAATCCTGCGGCACCTTGCAGGGAAGAAGCATCCATGCCATGCTCAATCAAACTCCCGTGAGGGTGAGCCACGCGGCGTGCACCGTAAAGCTTGCCCCAATCATGGTGATTATCAGACGGGAGGGCAGCGTGCGCGGCCTGCTCAAACAAGATAGCTACACGTGGGGCGAAGGATAACACCGGTTTTTGATTAAAAAGGTCATGCTTTTGAGAACATGGGGTCTAGAGCGAGGCCAGCAAGACTTGCGTGCGAGCAATCAGAAATGATGTGGCTGCGTGGCTTTGATAGTGGAACCTCGGCTTGTGGGATGTATTTTGTCTGAGCATCAAAGGGGGCCATCAAGTTGACCGCCACCAGATTTACAACGACAGCCTGCTAAATGAGTGTTGGGCCACATGGCATATTTTGAATCGGCTGTGAAGTGAAGTTTACCAAAATAAATGGAAAAACTCGCTGACTTTGCTTTGTAGAAAACTTTCTAAATGTATTCGGATGCATTTTATCACCTCAATAGGACCTAGAAATTGTCTGCAAATGGCACTTTCATTCGTCTAGCAATTCACGACAAAGGGCAAGAAAATACAAAGAAAGTGGTAAGTAAACAGAACAAGGGAAGAACATTGCAAAGGTAAGCTCACAGGAAAGAGCATCTGCAAAGGCCCAACTATGTTAAATATTAGCCCCTCAGTATAAATTGTAATTCCGCGACTCCTTGAGGTGGCTTATGATTCATTTACTGCTCCTATTCTTCCATTCAAGGTGGGGAGGAATGTTGAGAAAAGAGGGAACGAGGGGGAGAGAAGGGCTTTGAATAGGAGGGGCTGGCATATGCAGTGGAGCGGTGCTCCACGGCAGATTGGATGATTAGATTGATTTAGTGATTTGGTGTTGCAGCTGGAACGGGCCCAGGAGCTCCAGATGAGACAAATCAAGGGGGCACAGTGACAGCCCAGAGTAGTGGGGGGGGTGGGGGGGGGAGGCTCGGTGGCAACGGCCGCTGGATAGTCTTAGATAAATTAATTTGTCCTTGGTGCCCCTGAAATAGAGCAGCCTGCTGAGGAGCCACTGAACATGTGGCGCAGACTGTGGCTCACTGCGGCCACCTTTCACAACTTTCCAAAGCCTATTTACAATTACAATAAGGTCATTTAGCAGACGCTTTTATCCAGAGCGACTCACAGTTACATGGTGCTATTACATGGAGCAGGTAGGGGTTACATGGTGCTATTACATGGAGCAGGTAGGGGGTTAGGCATC
>JAODLI010000286.1:0-12147 GCA_027575585.1 Percopsis omiscomaycus | reverse complement strand
CGTTTTGCTAGTGTCTTTGTCACTACTGGTAGCATGAGGCGGTACCTGCAGCCCATTCAGGTTGCACAGGCAGTCCACCTCCTCCAGGATGGCACATCTATACGTGCCGTCGCAAGAAGGTTTGCTGTGTCTCCCAGTACAGTCTCAAGAGCATGGAGACGGGCCGTTACAGGAGGAGAGCTGGACAGGGCCATAGAAGGGCATCAACCCAGCAGCATGAGCGGTATCTGCTCCTTTGTGCGAGGAGGAACAGGAGGAGCACTGCCAGAGCCCTACATGCAAACTGACTAAACTGTCCCTGACTGCTGTTAGGTTACCGGGATGAAATCCTCAAGCATCGTCAGACCTTACGCTGGTGTAGTGGGCCCTGGGTTCCTCCTGGTGCAGGGCAATGCCCGGCCTCATGTGGCCAGAGTGTGTAGGCAGTTCCTGGATGACAAATCCATTAATGCCATTGACTAGCCCTCACGTTCCCCAGACCTGAATCCATTTGAGAACCTCTGGCGCGATATGTAGCCTATTGGTGCATCCGACGCCGCCAAGTAGCGTCACCACTCGCTGATGCCCTGATCCAGGTCTGGGAGGAGATTCCCCAGGACACCATCCACCTTCACTTCAGGAGCATGCCCAGACGTTGTCGGGCGTGCATTCAGGCACGTGGGGGCCATACACACTAAAAGTCTCAGACCACTAGTCAAGATAGGCCTACTAGATAGTTTGCATTTGTTTAAATTTTAATTCAAATTTGTTAATTATAAATTATAATATCAGCTTAACAATTTGAGTGAAAAGTTTAAACATTGAAAAATGTACATGAATTTCCTTAGTATCTTAGTATTTGCTATGTCCCCCTTTTGCTTTAATGACAGCATGCACTCGACCATGGCACTCCACAAGGTGTGTGCAAAACCTGATGACCCATGTTACCTCAGCATGATTTGACAACGTTCCAAAGAGCTTCTTGTGGTGTCACAGAATGCTTGGCTTTCTCAGTCTCAGTCCAAGGGCTCCAATAAATGTTCAATGGGGTTAAGGATTAAGGTCAGGTGACTGTGGAGGCAAGTCCAGGAAAGTCAGGACTCCTTTGTCTTCTTTGGTCATCAAGTAGTTCTTGTGTGTTGTGTTTTTAAATGTTTCTTAATCCTCAAACGTTGCATGATTATTTTCAGGTTTATGTGAACATTTTGATTAGTGGTTAATGATCAGTTAACGAGCGTCGGTTGTCATTTCAAAATGAGCATCCCTAGTTTCAATTCAATGATTATTATTTGCTATATTTATTGGTCACATACAAAGACAGAACAGTGAATGGTAGTGAAATGTTTGGTCATAATGCACACTTGACTCTGCAGACAAAGACAATCAACAAAATATAAAGTAAAAAAAAAAGAATGAGGTGTGTGGGCATAATATTATTCTGACTGCTTCACTTTTTGTGTTGTGTGTACGTTTACCTGTATTTATGCATTTGTGACTTCATCAGTGTGTTTGTTTACATGTAGGCAGATTAACACCCGCCAAGCACCAAATGCGAGTAGATTTTCCATTTGGTGAGTAAATCTCAGAAGACTATCTGCCACACTGGCGGGTAAATGTTTGTACCAAAATAGTCATGTAATAAAACATTATCTCTTCCGCATTTTGATTTATGGGCGCTCTGCTTCTGTCCTCTGTCTGTGTCGGAGTTTGACACACACACACACAAATTTGTTGTGCCGAAAATCCTCTCTGTAGTTCCTCCGCGATTAACTTCGCAGACATTACAGATTGCAATCTTAATGTCCTGTTCACAGACTTGACACAGGCCGAAATGAACAAAAATAAATGTCTGGTTGCCGATTGCGTGTTAGGAGCAAAACCCGTCCGATTCCGATCGATGGCCGGTGCATCTCTATTTCAGCGGATGAGTGTTGGGTCACAGATCAGATCAGCTCTGTGTTTACAGTCTCCCTGCACTAAGGCAGCCTGCACAGCTGTTTGTCCTCGTATTAACCAGCCCGTCCCTTGACCAGTGAGGCTAGTCTGTTAAATGTGCAGGTGTAAGAGCTGCTGCTAAAGGATGTGAGGAGATGTGCTTAGCTGTCTACCCCACCAGCCACGTGCTGGGATCTTTCTCTATGCAGTGTGTGTTCCCTGTTCCGACCTAGAAAATCCAACTAATGGCATAACTCATGGAAAGATGTATTTTTTTTTTACCAGAACGGTTAAAAAAATAGCTGTGGAGTCAGGGGACTCATTTATGGAAAGAAAATATTTCCTGTCTAAAGGCCTGAAAACTTTTTATTCGCCATGAATATGAACAGATGAATGGCATTTTCAGACAGGAATGATGCTTTATGGATTTCCGATATTCTTAATGGAGTCATAAACCAGCGTTTCAGTATTGCTGTTATGTTAGTCTTCCTGACACACTGGCTCATACCTGGACCATGGTCAAGATTAATTTCTACTCCAAAAGCCGTATTTGTGCCGACTCGACCCTTGACCTCTGTTGCTCCGGTTCTAGATATTAGCAGGGATTGTTATGGGGAATGCACTGGTCAGAAATTGCACAGCACCTTGTTGTTTGAGTGGCATGTGCGTGTGCACGCTCACCACAACACTCCTGCAACACATCTCTCTCTCTCTCTTTCTCTCTCTCTCTCTCTCTCTCTCCCCCTCTCTCTCTCTCTCTCTCCCCGCCAGCTGTCACCCTCCTTTATTTAGTTTGAGAAGGATACAGCTCTATGTGCCCCTCGCTCAGCCCTGTCAATTAACTGTGGTAAGAGTGGAGAGGATCTTTTAAATGCGCTTGTCCAGTTTCAGTGTTATGACGATAAAGTGAGACTTTGTCAAGGTTTACATGGTGGCAGAGGTCAGGTAGGGCTACAGTAATGTCGTCTAGGGGTTCAGTGCCTTGAGCAAAGATGCAAAGAAACAAAACATAGCCTAAGACTGCCTGGTTACTACTGCAAGGGGCCTATTGAAAAGATCTCCTAGTGGAGCGTTACTACTGTTTAAGCGTAGTTAGTGTAGTTTCACGGTGCCCTGATACAGCAGCTGTGGGTACATTGTGATGTACTGGAGCTTAGAGGCCTTAAACTGCTGGTTTGTGGTGAAGCGTTCCCCCTTTGTGAACACTTAGCTGCCTCTCTGGTCCCGCTCACTACCGTATTTCCTCTAACATCTGCCTTCAGTACTTGTCATCCCTGCTTCCAAATGGAGACCTCCATTCCCACCTCTGGACCTACGCTATGCTATCTTTTATCTTATGAAGCAAAAACTATGTTTATATAAATGTAAGATGGTTGACAGCGCACAGTGCTGGCTGTACACCCAGTATAACCTCAGCCATGTCCTGTTGGACCTTGAGAGCTGACCAGAACAAGCCCGGTCTTCTACTGCTAGTGCACTGGACAGCTTCCCTGGAGCCATTTGACTCTTGCTCACGAGCACCCTGGCAGCAAGTCATGCATGTTTACCTGTATTGTTTCGATTTGAACTAGTGACCTAAATTAGCTTTTGACCTATCACCTGATTAAAGAGCACACACAGACACGGAGGTCCATGTGCATAAGTCTGAAAACCCCTGATCTAAACCACCCTTCTTGTGTAGTTTTCTTTATGTAGTTATCTGCTCTGCAATGGGTCCCTGGAACCACTAGTCGGAACAGAACCAGTTTGATTTTTAAGTGCACAGTGCGTAGCCGTGCGACAGTCTCAACTATGCAAATGTCAAACTGATAACAGAAGCAGCGAGACGTTGGAATAGTGTCTGGCAGACCTCAAACACGGCCCCATCCGTGCTGACACCCTCTGTGTACACGGCAAGGGCAGCCTGCAGAGAGAGGTGTGAGATGCTGTGGATGTGAAAGGGAGATAGACAGAGACGTCACAGTTCCTTGCTGTTCCCTGTCACCGACGAGGTGAGCGTATTACACAGAGATACTGTGACCCAGGTGTAGGCGTGGATGTAAAGACTGCATCAAGGAGACCATTCTGGGTCACAGAGAAGTAACTGGATCCTCTAAGGAGGTACATGAGATAATATAATGCTTCTCTTTCCAAACAGACAGACACACACACACACTGTGGTATGTTTGAGGCATGTGTTTGGTTAGACTGGAAAAAGCTCAGCCATCTTTAGATCCGCACATATGTAAATGCTCAGACATAAACACACATGCACGTGCCCGAGCACAAACCCACACACTGGCATGTTCAGACAGAAGGGTGTGTGTTTGTGGTCTTTGAAGCGTCACCGCAGGTTAGACCCAGGCCAGGCCAGATATGTTCAGACTGAGTGGTTAGACAGAAGCAGGCCCGGCAAACAGTCCTGGAGAGAGATGGAACCGTTCCCCCACCACCACAGTACTGGTCCAACCACCCTCTGTATTCCAGCCCCTTCCCCAAGGATATGTACTCCTTCTCCATGACAACTGTGACTATAGCAACCTGTCTCTATCGCCTCTGTTTATAAGACGAGCTTCCAATCGCTGGCTGCTGTAACCTTTCTTTGTCTGTCTTGCTCTCTCTCTCTCTCAGCCAGCCTGTCTGTCTGCCTGCTTGTTGTCACATTCTTTTGAGCCCAGTGGATTTTTTGGCGATGCTGAAATACATTTTGTGGATGTTTCTGTTTGTGTTCTAACTTGAACTATTAACCCTTAACTTTTTTCAAGACCCTTTTGTGTTTTAATGTGACACATTTAGACCCAAGCTTATCAGACTGTACCTTTTGACTAGCAAGTCCTCCTCCTGCTGGGTGGATAGCGTCTGCATCTACATACGCACGCACGCACACACACAGATAATGAAACATAAACACATTTATGAATTCCATTAGGGAAAAAATACTTTAAAAAAGAATATATGAACATGTATATGACATTTTTTTTAATCTCACCGATCCCCAAAAGGCATGTTGCAACCCCCGGGGGGGTCTTGCCCCCCCCCCATGCTGAGTGCAGTTGGTCTCAGCAGACTATAAACAACTTCCTTTTGAGGGACATGGGTTAAAATGGTTGAGATTTACAACACTGTGTTTTGAACACAACCGCAAGGCCAAACAAAACCTAAGAGTGCTGACGTGACTGAGAAACAATGTTCACTTTACCAACAACATGCCCTTGGGCAAGCAGCTACAGTAATTCACATTAAATCCAGTTTTCTGCTCTGTGACACAGAGCAGAAAACTGAGACAAAGTTATATTTAGATATGAAATATCTTTGCCTAAAGCTCGATCAGTAATATTGTAGTACCTGAATGCCTGATTTAGGCTCACAAAGCGAGTGCCAACCTATGAAGTGCTATTTAGAGGTTGCGCCGGTATTCCAGGGTGTTTCTTAACCACAGGAAATGGCCTAAGAGACTTGAGGCAGCGCTTCCTGTCAGCGGGCACCAGGGACACTCGTCTTTCACAACAATAATGTACCACTCTGGACCGGACCCTGGGCTGTATTTATAGAGCCCCGACCTGCAAACGACAGCACTTTTAGGGGGCAAGGTGGTCCGGTTACAGCTCTGTTGTCGCGTAGGGCAGGAAGAATGCTGGCTGTCAATCTGGAGAGGCCGTTGCCAGTTATGGCCATGTTCCACCGCCTGTACAGGCAGGATGATGTAACCAAGATCATTGAAATGGGAACCAATGGAAGTTGCTTTAGATTCAGTTACCTGTGGTGCTGCTACACAGCTAAAACAAAAAATTCCACCTTTGCTAGAAAAATACCTTTTTATAAATATAATATTTAGTCTCAGGCTGTCTATATACGCTAATGCTAATTTCGCTACAGCTGTCATATCATGATAAAAAAAATATAAAAATAGGGACAATTTTAATCTAAACTAGCTAATGGCTGCATTCTGGTATTGCAATGATGACAGAACTAAAGTGTCAACTGACAACTTTGCAACAAGTGTCATTTCAGTCCATTGGTAACATGGGGTATTCCCCATTTAAAACCAAATGACTTAGTCTTGATATGAAACAATAAGGCTTACCGAAACAGCTGTCTTTTGCAGCATCTGTCTTGTGTAACCGGGATTTCGGGTTGTGATGTAACAAGGGTACCGAAACCCATCAACCTCTACACCCCACACTCGTATATTTAGACGGCACGCCTCACAGTTTAGCTTTGCTCCACCTATGCTGTCCTGTGAGAGTTGGACTGTGGAATATGCTTTGTCCTTTTCCTGCTCACATTCTGAAGGTGGAGGAAGGAAAAGTGTGTGTGTGTGTGTGTGTGTGTGTGTGTGTGTGTGTCAATTCAGGCGATGATTCCTTCTGAGCAGGCAAACGTGTTTAAATAGCCCTTTAGCAGTGGTGTGGTGGTGTTTCTAGTCTGTACGTGCTGGCCACCAAAGTAACGCCTGGCAGAAGAATTATATGGGGTCACATCATGTAGGATACAACAGGGAGAGTCTGGGTAAACACTATGTGCCAGTCAGTGTTCATAAGTGTGTGTGTGTGTGTGTGTTTCTGCTAAGGCTGACAAACATTTGTATACAGTACGGTCTAGCTGTCAGGTGCCAATGCTGAATGGAGACCACACTGCAGCTAAAACAGGAAGTGAATGTACACAAAGATCGGTAATGGGACGGAAGGGGAGAAGGGACAATAAAGTTAGGTTTGGAATCCCCCGGGACTGAGTGGTCGGGATTCCCCTAGCTTTCGTGTGTGTGTGTGTGTGTGTGTCGGACAGAAAAGGGCTAAAATCATGTGAATGTGACTAATTTGAAAAACAGCTGCAGGGCTAATGAGACACACTAACTCCAGTAATACGCCTCGAATGAGAACATTCCATGTTTTGACGCGCTTTATGCAATTCTAAGTGGTTATTGATTACGTTGTGGTTCCAAAAGAGCACCACTTTCCTAAAACACTCCCTTACTTGTGGTACTCTTCAGTTAACGTTGTGCTTGTTCACTTAAGCCGTGTCCTCTTTCCTCAGATGTGCACCCCAGCTAACACACCAGCGACGCCTCCAAACTTCCCGGATGCGTTGACCATGTTCTCCCGCCTCAAGGCCTCCGAGAGCTTCAGCGGTGCCAGCGGAAGCCCCATGGCTGCCGCCATGGCCACCTCGCCCCCACCCGGCCAGGTCGGGGGCTGGGGGGCGCCACCCAGTGTACCTAGCATGCCCCAACCTCCACAGGGACTATGGACTCATGGGCAGCCCCCCTCGCAGCCCCCCTGCCCCGCCTGGCCCACGGGGGTGGCCGTTGGCCCCCACCACGTGGGCACAGAGCAGAAGGCCAGCGTAGCCATGGAGGCAGAGAGATGAGGGGCCGGGGTGGGACTGCAGAACAAACCCCCTGCCTGTGCTTCCACCCTGGGGAGGGTGGGGGCGGGGGCGGGGGGGATGGTGGGGGGGAGATTGGGAGAGATGGGGTGGCTGAGATTGGGTCTGGTATCTTTTCCAAAAAAATCACATGGCTCCACGGATTATGTATGATGGACGGAGAGGAACCGGGAGCTACACAAACCAAGAAAAACTCATGGACAATTTTTAAGAAGAGGACAAAACCAATGCAAATGTCATTAAAAATATATGAGAAAAAAAAAAGAAAAGCGCACACATAGTAATAAGAGAGTAATTCAAATCCTTTTGTTGTTTTTTTTTCTTTAGAAAAATGCATAGTTATAAGAAATATTATGGAACTTTAACAAAAAACTTTTGTCACGCCCAAGGATTCTATGTGATGTTGTTTTCCATATAAGGACATTTAAGGCAGAAAGATTTATTACTTGTCCTCTTTTCATCCTTTCGGCCGGCGGTCTGCTGTTGCTGGGGCGCTCAGTGCTGCATGAGAATACACCTTTCAGCGCTGCGCTCCAATTGACTCATCACGCACGCCAACGTGCACGTGTATGCATGCGAGTGGGTGGTCAATTTTTAATCAAATCACACACTCGGACACACACACACACATACACACACAAATGCACAGACACATGCTAGCGTTTATAAAAAAAAAACATTCTTCATCCCCATCGTCTAAGGTGGGTCTGCTCTTACCTCACCTGGTGGTCACCTGACTTCTTTCAGCCAATCAGGGATTCTTAAACCAACCGTTGCCGATGACGACACAGGACATGTTTTTCAATGTTTTGTTTTTTTTTTCTTCTTTTTTTTTCCCTTTTCCTAAATGCAGAAGCCACTGTCATTTTACAACATGCTTACTGATCCACATTTTGGAGGTTGACAGTTTTAAACCTGGACTCAGACCTACAACGCTCCCCAGCATGGGGTCCGTCAGATTTGGGTATTATTATTATAAGAAAAAAATGGTTTGATATAATGTAGTTTATAATGTTGATTGTTTTGAGATTGTTTTTGTTTTTGAAGGGAGGGTAATGGAGGCGGCTTAGAAAATGGGTGGAATTTCTTATGGTCGATGTTTTGTTTTTTAGAAAATGGCAAATCAAAAGCAGCTACAACGGCAGCCAATTTAAACATGATAACATAAATACTCCATCTTTGACTCTTTGTAAGCTTACTTTGACACTTGCATGATGTGTTCATAACGTGTAACATCTTTTGTAGCAAAACGTACATAAAACCAAGATGTGTTCCTACAGAGTCAGGGTGGGGGGGTTGGGTTGGGGCTCTGCTCATCAACGCTACAGTGAGAGCAGCTGTTTAACATTTCTCTGAAAGAGAGTCAACTGGATGACAAACTAGGTAAGTAACAGAAGGGTGTTCCACTAATTGAAAGGTCTCTGGTTCCAGGATTTTATTGACTGAAATATGTCACCTGGACTTGCTCCGACAGAAGGGTGTAGCCGGTAGCTCCAGGGCTACCGGCTCAAATAAATGGCCGCAAAAGAACAGACTATAAGAAACCGAACTTGCATGTGGATTAAGGAGAGAAACGGCACTGGCTATTCGGGGACACTACAGACTACTTTAAGATGTATACCCTCAGATGACGTGTGTACTTAGGAGGGGATTTTGCAACTCTTACTCAATTGCTTTGGGCCCGGTCTTTGGTTCTTTGATTCTGCTGGGGGTCAGTTCAGGGGTGTACCTGATATAAATGGCAATATTTGAAATGCAGGGTGTGACCCCCTCCCCCCCCCCCCCCCCTCCATTTTTCATTTTCTCTTGTTGGATAGTGTTTTTGTTTTCTAATATGAGAAAGGAAGAGTATAAGAAGAAATATTTTAAATAGTCAAGGGTCATTTTTTTTAAAGACTAGGATGAACAAGATTATGACTATAATAATGGCAAGTAACTAATTTCTTATTATTCTGACTAAAACTAATGTTTCCACGCTCCATACTATTTGGTAAAATCAGAGCATTTGTTTTCAGTGGGCCTATTCATAAATGGTTTATCATGTCTACCCCAAACCCCCTTGTATGACTGTATGATACCATTCCCACAATATTTGTGGACTACCTGATAATTAACTTATCATTTTTTGTGTTCCTAAATAAATATCGTATGTTGACTTACTGGATACTGTGTGTGTGTTTGTGTGCGTGTTTGTGTGTGCGTTTGTGGAGTTTGTCTATCCAGTTAACTATCCATTTACTTTAATATGACCTGTTTTTTGTGTTCAGATGTCTTGGACGTTCATGTGTCAGTAATATTTAAAAGGTAGTTCAGAATGTTCATGTCTATCTCTATTGTGGTGTTGGATCAGTTAATCTAAGATAGTTAGTCCATCGATCACCAGATGCACCAGTTACAATTCAAGTAAACTTCATTCAGCTCCAAAAGCTCTTCATCATCTTCAGTGTATTTGAAGCAAACATAATTCCACAGTAGTCTATCCTGACAAATATCACTTTCTAATTTTTAAGTGAAGCTACAGTATCTCCAATTATGTTGCTTTCATTATACCTGGGACATTGCTATTAGAGAACCTAAAAATAGTATTTATGGTAGAAGAGCTTCACAGGCAAGTAGATAATGTATAAGGTATAGACATGAAATATTTAAAAGTCACTCATAAACAAGTCAGGACAACCAGAAAGTCTGCTGTTTATTCAGCCTGTAATCCCAGATCCAGTTTCAGAAGGCTTCACATTTAACCCAGCAAACAAATGACAGCCCCTAAACCCTTAAACCCTTAAATCTCTGTCTTGAAGAGAAAGGTAGGAAGGAGGTGGACAGGAGAGTTCAGCTCTCTAGCCTTCTTTTGCCTGAATGAATGGCGCTCGCATGTAAACACAAACAAACGTCAGCTGTCCACACTCAAACACACAAACTGTACATAAACACACCCACCACATGCACACATTCCAGTGGTGTCATGGTGGTGGTCATTGGGTTTAGGGTCATTGGGTTTCCTCGCCTCACCTTTGACGCTGTTCTCTGCAGGAAGTCCGAGAGAGAGAGAGAGAGAAAACATGGCATTATGCCTATCTCTGTGTCAATGAGTACAAAAGGATAGCTTGGCTGCAGGCACATTTGAGCATGTGGGAGCACCATAGTGTGGCCCAGTAAGATATGTGGGATTTCATACAGGTTTATGGAGGCCACCAAGGTTGATCTGTACCCTGGATTTCACTCAACACGGGTCTATGACACAGCACTGCCCTACATGTTCCAACTGGTAGGGGCTGTTTTAAACCAGGCCAGTCAGCCTTCTCTAAGTCCCTTGCAGACAGCCAGAGGTACTTAAAATGAAATTCTACCCATTTTAAGAATTCACATCCCACGCTTGTGGGTAGTGCATGCTGCAGTGAACATGAGTGGCTCCCTTTTCAAGCCGGTCGTTTCAGTAATTACAGGACTTGAACCTATGTCATCGAGATGTAAAATCTGGATTTGGTCCCTTGTCTAATGAGGTGACAATAAATGTTCTTTAACCATTCACTTAAAGGCATTCAATACCTTTAGCCCTTTATTAGCTCTAAATTCAAGGCTGTAGTTTACTCCCAAGTTTGGTTTCTTCATCCAATATGGTGGCACAGCACTGAATCCTGGGATAGTATCGGTTTTTCAATAACTTTGACAATAATACATACAATTAAAGTATCAAGTCTAACTATAAATTGTAGCTGAATCAGAATAATTACAACCAAGGTTACCTTTGCTCTGACTTTTTCTTCTGGCACTGGTTTTGCATTTGTGTTTGTTGGGTCTGGATACTATGGCAACATTTCTTCTGCTTTGTCGAGACTTATCCCAGAGGAGACATTGGCTGCAACCTTCACTGTTGGGACATGTGAGAGATGGCTTTTGGAAGACAACCACTGAAGAATACGAAGGACAGGCCTTTGCTCTAGTTATGCAAAAGAGTATGTTTTCCATCAACCAACATGGCAGGTGGCAGAGCATTTGACCTTCTGAGATAGTGTTCCAAGGTTCTTTGCTCTCCAAGTTAGACTAAAAGCAGCAGTGCTGTGACATTCATGGTCTATTTTGGCTTTCCGTGCATCCCTGGAGTTGTTGCTGGCTGTGGTTTATAAAATGACATCTCAAAGGATCACATGCAGTTTTGTTTATATTATTTTACCGATGCCCTTTTTAAGTACAGTACTGATTAAGCTTAAAACATAGTACTCATCAATTACATTTGCAACCACCCTTTGATTCCTATTGTTGTATCTGATTATTTAATGGTTGGACATTATTGGTTGGTTGGACATATGTAATATAAACCTGAAAACGATGTTTGCATACCTATAAATGCAACCTATTTCTACCAGGGCGTTCTTTTACAGTAAAGGCTTAAAGCCGGAGAGAGTTATCAGGTAGGATCAGGTTTAACAAGAACAGTGTGCGACTGTTTGATTGCACTGGTAGACAATAAATTAGCACACTTCCTGTGTCTGTTAGGGGATCTATAGAGTGGATACGGGCACAAGGCCATGCCTACAGGCGGTTAAGGTATGCAGGTAGATGGCACACAGAGGACACTGTGTTCTGCATTGCACAGGGCATGCAGGCCAGCGTGACGGTCAGGGTGACTTCGGGTGCGTTTGTAACCTGGCACCTCACCTCCCTCCTTCCTCTCTACAGGTAGAAATTCCGGCTGTGTAATATAGAAGCTGCAACCAGCAGCGAGATATGGGACAAAGGTCACACACACACACACACACACACACACACACACACACACACACACACACACACACATTCAAGCTGTTTCCCGGTGCATGCTGGGATTCCCTCTGGAGTGTTGCCATGACACTAATCTGATGTTGTGTTTAT
>JAODLI010000285.1:0-12148 GCA_027575585.1 Percopsis omiscomaycus | reverse complement strand
TACGCCTCTACCGCACCCCTCTGCCCCCCCCCCCCCCCATCCCCCCTACCGCCACAACAAAGGAAACCACAGCTGTTTACTTTTGCAGTCAACTTTCATTTCATGAATAATAAAAGATGTGGATACATTTTTTCTTTCTCTTTGCTTTTTGTCAGTCAGCTTTTGAGAATGAAAATACTCTGGAATAAATGCCTTTCACGGTTGTGGTTGTAAAATACACCTCAAATGGTGAAACTAGCTTAATACCAGAGATTTGTTGGATGAGTGAGTCCTTGGTAAGAAATTATTCAGTATGGCTCTTCTTTAATAACCAGTATAAAGCACATAACACACTCGTCAGTTAAAGTCTCAAGGAGCCTTCGCTCTCCTCAATCTATCTGCAAAGTCAAATGGAGGGTTTTCTAAATGAACTTAACTCGTTAAGGGACTCAACATTTCAATTATGCCCAGAAGGACAATTTGCGATTCTGACTGATTTGATCCACTATTAATACTCCTAAAACTTTGTCTTGGTGACATTGTGCCCAGGCAACTATGGAAACTATTGCCTCATAATTCATCAAAAACATGGATGAGGCATTCAGCAATAAAGGTCAGAGTGTAGAACAGATATATACTCTATAAGCACAACATTTAGATGTATTCCTACTTTGTATGAATAGGATTTTATATAGACAGTAAAGAAGACATTTCGAGCCTGTATTCGCTCCAACCCTCCCAGCCTGAATGTATGTGTGCATTGGTGGAGCTGTGATTTTAAACTCTTAACAAAGTGGTATGACTGGAATGTGGTGCATTTGGTCCTGCTGTCTCTGGGTCAGACCACTGCGGGAACAAACCGTGGCGGGGTTACGACCGAGACCCCTCGCAGGACGCAGGTAGCCTGGGTGAGTTATGGGGTTTGTGCCAAACGTGCACATAGAAATGCCTGACACTGATATATGACCCTGATTTTAGGCAAGCATTGTATGTAATCTCTGGTGTTGTCACATTATTTCAGGGTATCAGCATTTTATAAACCTGTTGGGTCTTTCTATACAGACATAAAAGCCTGAATACAATGTCACTTAAGAGGAGCTACCTTCAGCTAAAGGCGTACCACCATTCTGTCTGAAAGCACATTGGACCCTTTTTTTATTAGGTTTTTTTCTGTGTGGCTTTACATAGCGTGGCTTTACATAGCGTGGCTTTACATAGCGTGGCTTTACATAGTGTGATTTTACATAGTGTGGCTTTACATAGCGTGGCTTTACATAGCAGTCTGCTAACTCTCAACTGAAAACCGCTAGTCAGCCAGGCAGTGCCAACAGGTGTCAATCAAATCATTAGCAGGCGATTGGACCGCCTCCAACCAATCAGAACCAGACCTACGTGGGGACGACTCTCCAAACGCAGGCAACTCAGTGCTAACTGAACTGCCCACCTGGATGCTGATTGGCCGGTTGTATTCTATGGTTTTCAGTTGAGAGTTCCCGTGAGGCTGTGTGATGCCTGTGTGATGCAGGACACTCAGGCCTGTATGAAAACATGCATCACATGTGCCTAAAAACAAGCATGCAAATCCATGTATGAACATATACCTGCATTCCTTGCAAAAGGCACACAATGACCCCCCCCCCCCCCCTACACACACACAGAGCCAGTCTCGGAAGCACTGGCATCTTTATGACTGAGATATACAGCATCTTAAAACCTCCACAGAGATTCTCTGATTGAGACAGACTTCACAAGTCAGGTCAGGAGGTTGAAATAAATACTGTAGGCTATATAGCTGTCTGTGTGTGTGTGTGAGAGAGAGAGTCCTCTCGGCCTATCTGAGAATGCCAGAGAACACGTTCCCGCTCTGTGACCTCTGACCTTCTGAGTAAACATGTGGACGGTTAAACAACTGTGTTTTATTATCAATATAAACCAGAGATATATCGCTGGTCATATCTGTGTTGGGGACGCGGAGACACTCGTCAGGAAATGCTTTGCCACTTTAAAGCTCCCCGCCAGATTAGATTGTGGGAGGGGAGGAGAGGGGAGGAAGGGGAGGAAGGAAGCAAGGAGATAAAGGAAGGAAGGAAGTAGACAACCATTGGGAAAGTGATAAAAACTAAATGACACTTTTTTGTGCGTGTGACAGTTGGCTAGCGGATTTCCCCAGAGAGAGAGAGAGAAAGTCAGACAGACAGCGAGACAAGAGACACAGACAGACAGACAGACAGACATACATGGGAGTGGTTCTCAAACTGTGGGTTGAGGCCCCCAGAGGAGGTCACAAAAAGCTTTTAGGGAGGCCGTTGGTGATAAATAGGCTGTAGGAATTTATGTGAAACAGATATTATTATACAGGCTGCCCAATAAGCAATTATCCAGAGAGAGTCTGGTATATGGCAAGGGCCTCGTTTTTATTACAGTTTCAAAACCATTTCACAGAATCAGCTGTAAAATGGAGGCTGTAAACGACAGCAGCAGACATATTCAACGGTCCTTTCTCAGCTTTGAACCAAGATGTATTTGTTAAAGCAATGTGGAATTGTCGGTTACAACCCTGAAAGCAAAGTAGACAAATGAACGTGAACGTGTCTGAGATAGGGGTCACCCAGTAACCACAGACATTATACAGAAGAGACAGACCACTTCAAGAATCCTGAGTAGAACTCTATGGGAGAAGTCCGTAGCGCCAAAGGTGGCGGTTGGATGCGCCCCATACTAAACACAGGGCATATCCTTGTGTCTAATTTGATCCCTGGCTATTGGTTTAGCATCGCACAACGTCGCTAGCTGCGGCCACAGCAGCACCAGCACCAGCACCAAACACCAACACCGACCGCTGTCCAGCCGGCTGCAGCAGCAGAGAGAAGAGGGCTGTGCAGGGTAGAGAGGAGAGCCAGGCACTCCAGTAACAGCTGAAACCAATCTCTGCAACGTTCACGGTTGAATCCGAGCTGACAAAATACCGCTGCGTTTCTCCCTCCGTGGACGCCCCCAGAACGTACGCACACACACACACACACACACACGCACACGCACACGCACACACACACACAACGTGCACAATTGACACATTAGTCACACACACACACACACACACACACACACACGCCTCACACTAGTATTAAAGGACCCGCATGCGCACAAACACACACACAAAGGCCTACACAAATGCCCGTGCACGAACACACACACACGTTAGTACTGAGGGCTTGGAGACACACACACACACACACAGGCGGGGGTGTCAGACAGTATCTTCATTAGCCAGCAGAAGGGAAGCCCGGCGTGGCCTCAAACTGTCACCACCGCCGTCAAGCCAACCTCGACACCGGCCGCACGCCAACACACAACCACTGTCGCCTAAATACGTGCTGGATAAAGGTGTATATTCTATACACCCTGGCCCTTCTGGTGAAGGACACCGTGTGGAGATTGTACTGCTGGTAAAACTAAAGACGGTTAGTCACATTTAAAGGTACACTAAGTAAGGTTTGTGAATGGACTAAAGATTTGGTATCCAAATAAATAGAGAGACTGACTCCGCCCTCTCCCCGCCTCCCCACAGCACTGATTGGGCGCTGGCTCCGGGGGAGGGGCTAATTTAGGGTGTGCCACAAAAAGAAAGTAAAAGGCTTTACTCGACAAACACATCTTTACACGCATAGGGTCACACATAGGCATTCTTCTCAAATGGACCCCTAGGGGTACTTGGAGGTACTACGGGGAATACGTAAGAGAAAGTGAAAATCATATATATTTTAACAAATTAAATAATTTAAAGAATAACATGCATTATGATATTACAACTGACATTTTGAAATACACAAAGATACTAATTTACTGTCCATTTAGGTAGTGTTGTATAATATTACAGTATTTGATCAAACTTTAAATTTAGAATTGTACTGAAAAATGTTCCAGTCCCGTAATAAAACAATTTAAATTGAAAATAATGTGACAGGTATGCTAGGCAACCTCAGTGGAGCCAGGCACGGCAGTGATTGGTTCATCAACTGTCCAACCAGCACCGGCATTTACTCTCATGCCAAAAGGTCATAGAGGTCAGCGGTCATGTGACCAGACTGCGGTGACTGCGTGTGTCGTACATCAGCGGCTGTCGCACCCCGGTTGGCTGTCGCACTCCGGTTGGCTGTCGCATGACCTCGCCGGGAGGCGGCCAGCTGTGACCGTCTTTAAGTCGAAGGCGCTATTTCTAGCAACGGCAGCGTCGAGCGTTGCTCCCGCCACCCGACATGACCTGAAGTGGTGGCGATAACGGGGCGAAATGACGAACGAGAGATGACGGGACCCGATGTGAACCCGGGCCCATGGGTGGCAAATGCATGTTGACATGTGTGTGGCATTTTCGGGAGTCACTGTTCATATGTTGACGACGACAATGTGGAGTAGCGTTTTGGTCAAAGACAAGTGGTTTAGTGGGGAAACTGAATACGTGATCACAGAGACGTATAGTTCTCCCTTATGGAGTGCTGTTAGGTGCATTTGGACGGGAGAAAAATGATTTATTATTTTAAACTTTAACATTTTTAGAAATCCGAGTCAAAACCTTCGAGAATAAAATCCAGTCCAAAATAACGTCAACATACCTTTACTCAAACTAATCTAAATGTTGATGTTAACCTCAAAACTTTTCCATAGTGTACAGCTGGAAATGTGACATTAGTCCTACCTCCCAAGTGACCCTGATGGAGGCCCTAATGCCGTCATTCATGCCCACAACACAAAACAGGCCTCTCGTCCGTGTGCTGGTAAGCACAGCCGAAGAGACCAGCTCTGCATCTGAGACCCATTCTCCTTCCTGGGGGCGAGGCAGGCTCTCACCCCGACTGTGCCAAGCATGAATAAGTTATAAGTTAAACCTTCCCTGCTACCGTGTGTGTGTGTGTGTGTGTTTGTGTGGATGTGTATGCAGGAACAGTAAGTGAGGGCGTTTGTGGTAATTATTAGGTGTTAGGCAAGCACAGGTGTGTGTGTTTATGCGTTGATAATGTACTGTACTGAGGGACGACTTTGATTTATGATCCTCTCGTTACCAGGTAGGGAAACACACACAAACACCATGCACACACACACACACACACACACACACACACCTGGGAGAAAGAACACACTAGGTAGCTGGTGGCTAATCTGGGAGCAGAATCCCCCACGTCGCAGGTGGACAATGCCACAGATGATGGAACTCAGACATCAGATGGGAACTGAGAGATGGATCTGCTGGCAACATTCATCTGAAAACATGCATTTTCCATGAGGGTCTGGGCCACCAGGTCTCAGGGCCAATACCTGGACAGCTATATAAGGGAGCCATGCATTATGAATGGACTAAAAGATTACCTCCGTTGGATCATTAATAGTGTGCTTTATTAATCAATGAATTTATAATGCCAACGCAGGGTGAGTTGTCATGTTGGTGTCATCCCAATTCTCTGGAACGCTACTGTATGAAGCTGTTAGTCAGACACATTAAAAGACTCATTAAGAGCATTACATGTTCATTAATAAGACCATCTCACTCACTTTAAGTATTTATTCACTTGTACTAGTACAAAGGTACTAGTATTTAGCAGTCAGTTGGTTCACAGTAAGAACTAGTGTTTACCAGCAGGTAGGGTTACAGTAAGTACTAGTATTTAGCAGCAGGTAGGGGTACAGTAAGAACTAGTGTTTAACAGCAGGTAGGGTTACAGTAAGTACTCGTATTTAGCAGCAGGTAGGCTTACAGTAGGTACTAGTATTTAGCAGCAGGTAGGGTTACAGTAAGAACTAGTGTTTAACAGCAGGTAGGGTTACAGTAAGTACTAGTATTTAGCAGCAGGTAGGGTTACAGTAAGTACTAGTATTTAGTAGCAGGTAGGGTTAGGTGTTAATGGTGTTAATGGTGTCTTATTTGTACAGTGCACATCCCAACTATTTTTGGGATGAAACCTTGTGAAGTGAATGGCAATTGGTTCCAATATGGTCGCTTCTTCTCTGTATGTGCGTGTCCTGTACCTTTATTCAGGGCTTTAGCTGTCCCCTCAGGCCAAAACAAACACTTTGTCTTCATCTTCCAACCGCAGCACACAGACACACACACACACACGCACGCGCACACACACACACACACACACACACGCACACACACACCTGACCTCAGTACTAGAAGTTCAATCAATAAACTAACAGCAGCACTTTTCCAGAGCTTGAGGAGAACAGCGAACCTCTGGTGACTGGCTGTGTGTGTGTGTGTGTGTGTGTGTGTGTGTGTGTGTGTGTGAGATTGCTCTCTATTAGGGATATCGCTCTGCCTTGCCGTGGGATTGGTACAGCTCAGCTCGTGTTATCTGCTCGCACAAAGCAACTCCTTCTGAACAGCGGGGCTGAACAGAACACAAGTGTACGAATTGCCTTCATGTGTCACTTATGGGTCCTCAATTAAGGCAGCGATGGGAGTGTGTAAAAAAAGGTGCGGTCTCCGACGTAAACAGCAGGGGGTTCACAATCTTGTTGAGCCACGACTCGAGAATTTTGTTCTTCCATATTTAAAATGACTTGCATGATCTTGTAACTCCCTCATAAGCCAGACGAAAACCCTCAGTGAACGTAAACGGTGGTGAACTGAACGACGGTTACAAAACAGGGAGGAGTTGGGTTGTGGGTTGGACATCCTCCACATGGCTAATAATAATGTTTGTGCTTTGCTGCGGCAGGAGATTTGCGTTTCAGCCCTATTTTATTATATACGGGTACAAGCCACACATATATTTGTGTGGCTTGTACCCGTTATCCCCGTGTTTACTGGCCTCTACGTTCTTCTACGTTCTTCTACGTTCTTCAGGCCACACAGGTTATGTCGCCAGTTTGATCTAATATGTTATTAAGTTTATAACCGCCTGGCTCAAACGACACGTTCTGTAACGTAGATACGTCATCGTTTTGACTGTTGAAACGGCCTATAACATGATTGACACAATGTCACGGCATGAATATCTGTCCTCTTTCAAGTCCCTGACCGGGTGTGGAGATTCTGCTCCAGTCGTGTCTCTGGCCTTGGCATTGCCCACCGACACGCCAACTCTCCCAGGCTTTTCATGCCCAGCCAGAGCCTTCCAACTGCCCAACCCGCTCTCTCTCTCACCCTCCCTCTTTCTTGAGCCCTCCCCTTCTCTCTCTGCGGGAGGCTCACGTTTGGCACAGGATGTTCTGGCTCGGCCACAGTCCAGCGCTGGATGTCGGACATCTCCTTGTGTTGTCCACAGAGATGAAGGATTTTGATGGATTTCGGAGTATCGTTTTTCGATACTGAGACGTCTGGATTCACTCTTTGTGCTTAAAGCCAACATAAAATAATGAGTTAATTTGTTTTGACATGGAGCCCTTCCCTCTTACACCTGAGTGGTGAGTGTCTGCCACTCCTCTCTACTCTCCCCCTTACAGCACTCATAGGCTCACACTTTGCTCCCCCTACAGACTGCTTAAACATAAGCAGTGAGCCAGGGCTGACATTTGTCCCTGTACGGCAATCTATATGAGCCAAACTTCCCCTGCGGACTTGCTGACCTCCGATTGACTCCAGATAGATTTGTTTCCTCTCCGTCTCTCAACTTCGGAATCGTTCTCTGAAGATACTGAGACTGCGGTAAGATTATTCGGGGGCAAAAGTAAACTTGTCAGTTTTAAACGGTGAAAGTGTCAGTTTTCACCGTGTCAGGTTATCGGCGTGGTTCACTTTAGTGATTGTAACAAATCGGAAGCCGTCAACTGGCGTTTTCTTGAGTTAAGGTGTAGTACCATTCAGTACAGCAACAAGGGGGTCTAAGGGAACAGCATGGGATTTGATATCGGGGAGACTCCGAGCCAATGGGCAACGTTAAGGTTACCCATTCCCATAAGGGGTTTACCCATTAGGATCATTTAGGCAGATAATCGGTTCAGACCAGCCTCGAGTAGGGAACGCCCCAGCGATTGTCGGGAGGGGCGACTCTGACCCAATATCTGGCCAATAATCCTCTAGTGTGGGGCCAGTGTAAAGGGGACATGTGCCTACTGGGTAGTTCACATGTATTTGAACTGAGAGATTTTATTTTCCACCTTCCAACGATTATTTTTATTTTAAATGTCAAAGGATCCTATTTGAATCTGAATAAATACTTTGAAGCCTATAGGATTAAAATTTCCAATTAAAATCCAATAGAACATTGTATTGTATAAAAACAAACAAAATCCTATAGGATCCTGTCTTATTGGATTAAATCCTACTTGACTGTAACCAGGGTTTGGTAAGCGGACAGTGCAGAGATGAGACAAAGTTGTAAGTCTTTACTTGTCAAGCGAGGCGCGAGAGCAAACAAGAACAAAAACAAACTGCCAAACGGCTGGGCTAAAATAACTAAAATGCTAAAGCTAAACTGATGCAAAAACACTATTCTCTCCACCAGAGACAGTGTTGTAGAATAAATCTACAGGTAATTTTTCAGACCAGACGAAAGTGTGTTCTCTTGGAACTGATTTTCAAGACGCACAAACAGTATTTATATGTCGACACAACAGGTGTTCACAATTAGTGAATTCTCATGCGCGCTGTGCCCGAGGACACAATCCTTGCTGTGCGTGCCCGCCCCGCCCGCTACCGTCCCACCCCTGGTTGTGACAGATTGTGCCACATTACGATAGGATTTTCCAAAAGGATTTGTCTTTTGGAGTCTTAATAGGATTTTCTGACACTTGACCAGCGTGGTAAACACGGTAAAAGGTTGTTTTTTGAACGTACTTCCAAACAGCCAGCTGCCTTATTGAAGCCAATGGTGGTAAAAGGAACAAAAAGATAATTTCGGTTTATTAAATACAGTGTGGACTTTGTGGGTTCATGGTCTCTTTAAAAAAGAAAAGTTTAAACACCTTCAGGGACAGAAACAAAGCAGAGGCGCTTGGTTGGTGAAGGTGTTGTTTCTGCTGTCCCACGGGCCTCCAAACGGGGCACTTAGAAGTGTCACTCAGACAAAGACACCGAGGGAGGCCACCAGGCCAGGAACGAGTCAAGTACACCGGGCTCGCTGTAGGCCCGCTGGGTGCACACGATTGGCCAGGCTATAGCCTTGTATGTCAAGCCATGATGAAGGTACAGCGGAGCTGTGCTACAGCCTACTGCTAAATAGCACAGCAGAGACCAACCCACTGGAATGGAGGTTATTTCTCAGTATCCAATGACAAAACAAAGACGATTTGCACAGTCAAGGATTCCCTAGAAGGCCATATGTACTACCCAAAGGTGAAAATGCAATACTGTACATTGTTGGGCTTACAGTGAGTAGTTCACAAGGCCCTGGTGGGGATGAGAGACAACACACTCATCACTTCACTAGGCCCTGTCCAAAATGGGAGTTAGGTCGATTTTACACACGCCCTCTTTCAAGAGTTATCCTTGATTCGTGTCTGGATTTACCCTTTGTGCTTAAAGCCAACGTAAAAAAATGTGTTAATTTGTTTTGACATGGAGCCTGTCCCTCTTACACCTGAGTGGTGAGTCTCTGCCACTCCTCTCTACTCTCCCCCATACAGCACTCACACTTTGCTCCCCCTACAGACTGCTTAAACATAAGCAGTGAGCCAGGGCTGACATTTGTCCCTGTACGGCAATCTATATGAGCCCCAGTTGATAATAAAACAGGATCCAAACTTCCCCTGCGGACTTGCTGACCTCCGATTGACTCCAGATTGATTTGTTTCCTCTCTGTCTCCCAAGCAGCCGAGGAGCCCTGTGTTACAACGCTCCAGGCCACGGGCAGACCTTTCTCACCGCGCTGTTCCTCCATCGTTCCAGCTCAGCGCCAGTTAGCTGGGAGTCCCGAGCTGTCACATCGGCCTGCGATCACACGCGCTGTCGCTCCTCGCGTCAACAGTCGTAGGGGGAGCCGGCCGGTCGGGGAGGCGTTAGAGGCGAGACGACACCGAAAGACGTGGGTTCTATAAATAAACACCTCCAGGGGCTCGGCGGGTCGCCCACACTGGATAGGGCACTGTGTCCCTGTTGGCAGAACGTGAATAATCAAACATGTGACCTGGAGTTTAAAGGTCAACGTGCAGTACGAGGACCGCAGCTGCGTGAGGGCCGATCCTGTGTGTGTGTTAGAACACAGCAGTCCATTAAAGGGCGGTGGGACTCAGGTCCCAGAGCCTTGTAGGGGGAAGGGTAGAGAGGAATGCGAGCCCTTCAACTAGAACAGTAACACTGTTGTAACGTTGGACACAAATCCAGGAGTGTACCTTTAAGTTAAGACTTGTATCCTGCAGTACGGACGCTTGTGTGGGGGCAACGTTTGAAACTGCTACAGTTTGACTTAACGCTTTGGTGTCACGGTGAGTGATCTATTCGAAACCAAACAGCGCAGTGACAGCACATGGGCGAGTGTGTGTGTGTGGGGGGGGGGGGCGTCGCTTATGCTACATTTAGCTCAGATGAACCCACCACTGCTATTTGAGCCCCACTGATGTCATTGGATGATGAATGTCGCACCTAGACACCAAGATGAGGTGATGCACTGAGATGTTTACCTGCCGCTCTTAGAGAAGCCCTTTCTGTAGGCTCATAGTGAGAGATGGACACAAGACATATTTGACTGGCTCAACTAGTGTGTATAGTGTGAGAGACACTGCAATTATGCTCTTTAAAATAAACCTGACGGTCAGAACTACAAATGAAAAGGCTTTAATGAAAAAGCAGTAGGCTGAATCATTACTGTACCACCTTAATCAGTGATAGATGGCGACAAAATGGACGTGTATATATTGATTGTTACTTTAGGTATAGAGACAAAGGTGGGCAATGTGAAAGCTACAAACGACGTGGATTATTATTGTTTAATCCTGCTAAAACCAATCCTTGGCCTAATGCAAACTACAGTGTGCCTCACAGCTAAGTTAGCATGAGAGCCCTGAACCAGCTCCCAGCTCGCTGTGCACTTGCCACAGCGTGCTCGTCCATAATTAATAACTGTATGTACACTATTTGAATTATTCATCGGTCAGTTGCGATTCATTGCCGCGCTGAAGTGAATTGTGGGAGTAGCTAAATGTGGAAAACCAACAGTTTACAGGAGTTTTACATCGACATGTATTTTTCACTCTTGCGACACTGATTTATAAATACATTTCTACGACTGAAAAACATGACTACATTTTATTAAAACGTTTAGCAATAGTTTTTCATATTTTTATTTTTTGGTCTTTATTTGAGCTTTTATGTATTTTATTTCAAGTTTCAAAGATCTAATATCCACTCCACGTAAAGCTCTGGAGAGATAAAAACAAATTTGTTGTCAGATGAAGCCATATCAGGTAAAACCAGCTGTGAGGTCTCTCAAGAGAGCTGGCCTTCAAAGCACTGTACATCAGTGTCAAACAACACCCATTGTACTGACTTGCAGCTTCTCATTCGACCATAATTTGAGACGATGGTTTCCAAGTATTGGACACTGATCTAAATAAGCAATTTTTCCATAGACCTACTGAGTCAGAAGTGGACGGCAAATTGGATGTTATGTTGCTATGGATACACATGAGCTCTCTGCACTCGCGCAGGGTGGAAATTGCTAGCCAGTGTAAACTGCTCAAAACATAATCACATAATCACATCTTATGTAAATGAACCCTCGAGATTCATCTCAGAAACTCTTAGCAGCAGTGAGAATAAAGATTTACAGTTCTAATTAAAACAAGTGGTAAATAAACTTGAAAGAAACAAAGCCTCTACCATTAGAGTCAATACCTAGCAAACAGTCGAAGTTTAAAACTCCCTGGAAGCGGGTTGCCAAAGCCACAAGCAGAAGTGATGTGCGCTCGCCTCTCACGCTCTGACCACATGCACTCAAGCCCTCCAAAAGACAGCTCACCCCTTCCCCCAACACCCCTCACCAACCCCCGGCCTCCCCCAAACCCCCAAGTGCACCCGCTGTAAATGACACAACAAAGGGAGCACTTACGTGGAACAGAGCCCTTTGAGGAGAGCAGAAGGGATGAGTCTGCTCTGAGAACATCGGCGGGTAACCGTGACGAGCACAGAGAGAGAGGTACACGTCCGCACACTCAGCGTAGAATCCATTCAGCAGAAAGAGCGCTTCGCATCTTCTCTCCTTGCATCTCTTCAGTGGTTGGGGGGGGGGGGGGG
>JAODLI010000284.1:0-12148 GCA_027575585.1 Percopsis omiscomaycus | reverse complement strand
TGTATATGTGTATATATATACATATATATATATATATATATATTATATATTTGATATTCTTGAACATAAGTTTTTATTCCTGCTTGTGCACAAGCACACATTTACAATCATATCCATATTATGCACACATCCACACATTCGTGGAAACACATGTGAATTCCTGATTTTATCTATATATCACATTTTACTTTTGATAGACATAAAACTGTTTTTAGTCTTCAAAATAATTCTACACAATACTACATATAGTCTTTAACAAAAGGATCAAAATCACTTACCGTTTATTGAGAGAAGTTAAGATTGTGTGATTGAGGGCAGAATAAAAAGTGTCTGTTTGTCTTTCTGACTAACGCTGCAAAATGTTTTGAGGCTACTTACAACAGGAAATTGATGACTTAACCAAGAGTTAAGCATCTCCTTCTCTTCATGTTCGCACGGCCTCTCTCTAATTCTCTCTATCACCCTCTCACCACTTACTGTCTACCTATCTCTTTGATCTATTCATCTAGAGCCATATCTTGGTGCTGTATATGTGGCATTGTTTTATCTTCTGTCATTTTCTAATGCAATACTTCAGTTGATGCATCCCACACACAAAAAGCTTGTCAGTTATTCGTTACAATAAACACCGGCACAAATAGGCATTAGGCTTACATATTACTGAAATGTTGCATTGTGTACAGATTTGTATTCTTAGTGCTAAAAGCTTTTCTGCTGCTTTAGCCTAAGACAACGTGCAGTATTGCGTAATTTGTAAGGTTTTGGATGATGTACAAATGTACTCTGATCAGCCTTACCTAACCTACCAACCCACAAATGCTTGAGTTTTAATGTGCTTCACATACATTTTGTGCTAATGCAATAAGGAATCATATAGCGATGTAAAAACATCGCTATATGAGGATCCACTCGAGGTAAGAGGTAAAAAGTTTACTTAACAAAGGAACATAATTAGGCTACAACGTTCAGAAGTTCAGTCAGCAAAAGGATTCAGGAACAGAAAAAAGCTGAATTATTGTCCACAGGGGGTAGAGCACAGGGTAGCAACAAGTGAACTAAATAGGCCTGCAAAATGGGCCTGCAAATACCATAGACTGTATAAATAATGGTCTATACCTGCGCCCATACTCTCCTTTCCTCAAACTTATTGAGGAATTATTTTCATTGATTTAAATTACAAAAAAATATTCATAGGAACTATTTACAGTTTACTTATGTTATAATTAAACTTTATGAAGCAGCGAACGCCGACCTCGTGGCGCAACGGTAGCGCGTCTGACTCCAGATCAGAAGGTTGCGTGTTCAAATCACGTCGGGGTCAGTTTTTTCCTAAAGTGTTTCCTTTGATGGTGTTTTGCTGTAATTTTAATCTTCAAAACACGTGTCCTTGACTATAATATCCGGTATTGGGGAGGAAATAGATAATGACACGCAAAACACTTGTTTAGTTCTTTATTACACACATTGTAGCCTAGAATGTTGTAGAGTCATGCTTTCTACCAAGACTAACATATACATGTATGGGCCTATAGTTTATTATAACATATCAATAATACCATTTTATGTATATATAAAACCTTATTGGTTTAAAAAATCAGTCATTCCTCTTGAAGAAACATTCCTGATGGCAATTGAAGAGCTACCCGGCAAGCATTTTCAGGTCAGTAGTCCATTTTTAGTACTATGACCGAGCAGGTCACAGATTTGTGTTCAAATATTCAAATATTATCAAATATTTTCAAAAACATTAAATGTAAAAGTAAACGAGAAGTTAAAGGTACACTCCTAAATTCTGTTAAAGCCCTCCCCCAACAGCATATAGGGGCATGTACCACAAGGGATAATTCCATAAATGAATCGAAGAGTGTCCCTGTAAATATAATGCCTTTTATCATAGTGTATTGTTCCTCCCCCAGTTTAGACTTGTTGATGCAGATGGTTCAAGATGGTGGTGCTGATGGTGGTAAGACCTTGATGGAGTCTACGTGAAGAAGATGGTGACAATAGAGTTGCGATTACGCTTCACGGTGCCTTCAATTCCCTTTAAGTCTTCAAGTGGTCATGGCATGTTGTTGTTGTTGTTTACTGTTTAGAAAAGAACACAATGCTAAGGTTAGCCTTCCCTAGCTAGCTATGCCAATTAGGTCACTTATCCAAAGCGACTTACAATTACATGCTGCTATTACAGGGTGCAGGTAGGGGTTAGGCATCTTGCTCAAGGATGCTTACAGGTAGGCCAACTCTGGGGCCTACCTGTAAGCATCCTTGTATTCCTGTCCTGTCTAAAAGAGGGGTCTAACTTCAGAATACACGACACACCCACTTTAATACACGACACACCCCCTGAGATAGCTTAATGGATTAGTATGAGAATGACGTGTGCTAACAGCCGGATGTACTGCAAGAAAAGCCAGTAAACATGTCCTTAACCTCCCTCACTTTCTTAGCCCAAACCCTCATCTTAACCCGTATCTTAACCACTAACCTCAGGTTAATCATAACCCAAATCCTATTATCAGATAGCGAAATTAAGGTGCTTTGGAGGGGAGTTATATTTTGACACCGCCGAAACCCGTAGTCTAATAAGGCTGGCGCACTGTGCAAGATAGCAGCTCTGAATAGTCGTTTCGTGTAGCGCTGTGCGGCCACAGTTAGACCTAGTCTCGGTCCACACAGGTGTTTTTAATGTGGCTCATTAGACTTGTTCTCAGGTGTGGGCGTGTGCACACACTGCTTGCTCAATGTTTATTAGTATATGTCATTTTTGCAAGTGTACCCCTCTTCGTTAGCACTTCCGGGTCACTCTGAAAAAGGTCTATTGGTAATAGTCTCACCTTACTGGCGCCGCCACAGGTACCACAGAGACACCCAAAGAGCCCGTTTATCATCTGAATGAGGCAGAGCACCAGCTCCACTGCACCCGCCACCAACAGGGTGGAGAAGAGGGCGACGTTGAACTCCACCACGTTCTCGGGTTCTATACACAACTTCCACATTTCCTTGTTGCCCAGGTAACTCCCGTTGCTGGGACAAGGGAAGCACAAAGCACGATTTGACGATTGTAGTTGCATTTATGGACAGATAGAGTGGCTTGTGTCTTCTCAACCCCTCTCATTGGGAGAGGAGGTTGGAGAATAGCTTTTACTGTACTGTATTGGTATGTTTTTACCTAATCATAATTCATAAAAATCTGTTTGAGATTTAAACAAAAGATTTAATCTAATATTTTATTGCCTATGAACCATTTAAACGTCAGAAATAATAAAGAGTTTGTTATTAAAATTTCCCGTCATATACAACAGCGAATTTCCCCTCAGCGATTATAGAAGCGTTAGTCATTAATATTACATGTTACTGTTACATGGAGAGGTTTTTATTGCTTGTGTCAGATGTAAAGATTACTGAAATGAATAGGCCCCATTTCATTTTACATTTTATAGTCGGCTGGAGAGAAATGTGATAACTCAGATCTCTTAAATCTGACATTTTTGTGATGGAAACATGGGGTGATGAATAAACTAGGCTAAATTACATTTACTGTAATAATAACCATGTCTAGTCTAAATATAGATTAAGCAATTTAATGGTTGTTAACTGAAACTGTTAAAATTTAGACATTGTTTGGACGACAGCCGAGATTCTTTCTTACCTGTTCAGAAAGGGTGTGCCCCAAATTAGATTGGGAGAGTCGTTGCTGATAAATTGACATGTTGGTCCGTTAGACAGACCCAGGGAGGCTACAGCTAGACTATATACAGCCCCGACTACACCAGCTGCAGCAAAGCCAATGGACAGGAACATCTGAAGGGCGCAAAGACAAAGAGGAATTTCATATAGCCCACTATAGGCAGTACAATGACGACAAACCCTGTGGAGAATTCCGATAGCAGTGGAATATTTTGCAATATTGGAACATTTTGACATTTCCATTACTGTCCTCGGTTTTATTTTACTTTATTCTGTTTCAGTGTATTTTCTTGTACTGCATGTGTTTTTCATTCATCGAGTACCTGATATCTGATTTCTTGATTCTGGTTTTATCTGATTATCAAAGTACTTTATAAACTCTGGCTTTAAATGTGCCATATACATACAGGTTTTAATATGATTATAAATGTATGATTGTTGTTGTTACTGTTGTAATACATACACATACGTACCCCACAGCGGTTGGCACAGCAGCCATTACTGCTGGTAAGATGAATGTGAATGGCAGGAATTAGAACCTGTAGAGAGAGATAGAAACATGACACATAAGATAGCACAGTATTGACTGGGACAATAAAGGTACCTAAAGCAATAATTTAGACCAAACAAATGACTTAGTATACACACAAAAATGTTATTATCTTAAATATGTTTTCATTAACCATTTTCACTAATGTTGGATAAAGAGTCAAAGAGGGATGCAAGTATCTGATCCCTGAGTATCTTTTCCCTCCCATAGGAGTACACATTGCCACTGCTGCCTCTACGCCACTATGCGGCAGTATACATTTTAATTTAAATTTTTAATTTTCAGCATTTAGCAGACGCTTTTATCGAAAGCGACTTAAAATTAATACATTTGTTACATCTGTATCGTTTAACAAGGTTACTTCACCTATACTGCATTACTCAAAAGTGTATCATTCGCTCCACAAAACAGTTAATATTTACAATAATTGAAAATTTTCACTCTTTAAACAGTCAATAATTGCTATCTGCAAAGGGCTTATATTCTTAGAGCTTATCCAACAGAGTAGAGAGAATGAATATATATATATATATATATATACTGTATATTGATTTTTTTTAAAGGCGGGAAAGGAGGATAGAATAAGGATTGTTAGTGGGATTAGTGCTATGAAGTACAAAGATCGGTGGCCGAGGTAACGAGATGGATTTTATAAACTTTAAGAAACACACAGGAGAAATAAGCTTTTTGCACCTTTAACTTATATTGCAAGAACAACACACCTGGTCATATTAGACCAGAAGGACAAGAAACTTTTGGCAGGGCAGAAAAGTTAAAAGGTTTTATGTCATCATTATTTTTACAAATAAAGACACAAATAAAGACAATACAGAGATAACAATAGATGTTTAGTGAAAATAAAAGACAGTGAAGCCAAAACCAATGAAGAAACACAATTTAATGTTACTGTTGACACCTAAGACATGAAGAACAAGAACCAGGGAGAATCAGGCTACTGTAATAGACCAGAGCGGCACAGAACCAAATGTGAGGTGAATTGAAGTGCAGGCCTATAGTTTACTTAAACCACGTTACACCAGAATAATTTACTCTGATTACAACTGATTTGTTGTACCTTGTAATATACATAGGAAATGGAAATGTTGAACCCACGCACTCATGAATAGTGTGTCTTTTCACTGTCCGGTTCTAAGACATTTCTATAAAAACCCTCAACTAAACAGAGATGAAGACCTTTTCAAAGAAACTTACCATGATTCCACCCCCGACCAGGCCTCCCATATATTTGACCTCCGCTGTGATGCGGGAATTTTCGCTGTCGTCGTCTGCTGCATAATTTGTTTTAAAGTCGGGGAAGAATAATATTATATTGCAGATGACTGATACTGCAGCCAACACATACAGGGAGATACCTATAAATTTAGAGCACTTTCCCGTACACATTTTAAGGGTGTATTAAAAAAAATTATGATAAAATGATAAAAGATCCTGTGGAGAGTAGGATTCGAAATTGAACTTCAGAAAATATTTATTCTGCACCTTTAATATGCAGTGTACGCTTATTAAAAAATAAATTAAGTATTATTATTGAGATTTTCAGCAAAATTATTGTGTATTCCAAGAGGATGGTTGCGAGTGAGTAGAGGAAACATGGTTTGTGCTTAAATATCTATAGATTTGCATTCACAGGGGGCAGGGTTTTGAGGAGGAGTCAGAGACGATAAGGGAGGCCATTGTCTTACACACACCTTTATGACCATTCGTACACTGTGCGTGTACGAATGGTCATGAGTTCTGAACTTTTCAGATGACAGCCATCTGCTGTATCGGCCACACCCACCTGTCCTGTCCTAATTTAGAAGGGCTGACTAAAGTAAGATAAGTACCTACTCTTTATGAGGTGTCTATATAAAAGTCTATTGAAAGCCTTGGACCTCATACACCCATGCATGCCAAAGTGCACGCGAGGGGTAATGTCATCGACTACACTTGTGTGCGTCTTTTTTTCCATCAGGGCCCCCCGAGACTGGAACGCCCTGCCGGAGATAAGGCTATAGCAGACTCAGTGGAATCTTTTAAATCTCTTCCTAAAACCTATTCATATAGATTTGCTTTTAGCATTCGACAACGTCTTTATTCTTTTTATTTGTTTACCTTAATTATTTGTTTTATCAGTTTTGATTTTTAAAGCACACATTTGGGCCAAATATTTATTTAATTCTAATTATTTGATTTGATTGGCTTGATCATTACATTATTCCTCTCTCCTCTCATCATATAGTCTCCTATGCACTTTGATGAATATAAATAAAGTTTGAAAACTTCTCATACAGATTTAATCACACTTTGTAAATATGTTGACGGTTGGTCAAGGGTGAAATGTTTAGAATATTGTTACTTCAGTAACCTATATACTGTATGGTATATAGACTATACAGTATATGACCATAGACTTGGCCATGATGGATGATCCACCATTTTGAATTTTGTAAAAGAGGTTTCAAATAATTATTCTCTGGAACGTAGTGGCAGATTTTCCCTAAACGTCATACATGGGATTGAGGGACCAAGAGCTGTAAACACTGTATTAACCAGGCCAGTGGCTTATGTAAACCAATAAATATCCAAGTGGGCGTGGCCTGACACATCATAAATACATGTAAATTATCTAACCTTATTATTATTAAATTACCTGCTGTGTCCTGTTTTCTACCTAGATGACAAGATAATTGACAATCTTGACACTTGTGTTCCTATCTTTCGAAAATGATGCATTATAATCCCATACAAAGTAGTGTGGCAAATTGTAATAATCACGAAAGCAGCCTAGGTCACCCAGTATCTTTTGCTTTTATCATAACAGCAGCGTCACTATGGACTGTGTCCGGGTGTGTGTGGACACTGAGTGTGTGTCAGTGAAATATGGCTTTACTCAAATGAGAAAGGAGATGGACATGGGGAATGAGGCAAAGTTAAACACTACACACACTTCATACAAATGTTACCATTAATCTTTAAAGGTAAATTCAATGGCTAAAACATTTTCGGGTTCGATTTCAAGACCCATCTGGTTTTAGATCAGCCCTCTAGACTAGATACTACAGATATGATCCAACAAATACATTTATTTAATTCATATAGTGCCCAATTATACATTTATGTATTCAAAGTCCGAATTTATAATGTGTAGTAAAAAAGTAAAAGTATTATTCATATTACTATGTTTTTCCCCCCTAACACTGTATTTGTCTTCTTCTCAGATGAATGCACTATTGATCTATAGAGAGTTGTTTATGTTTTTCTCCTCCTTAGAAGGCCTGCCTTTATTCTGGGGATGATTTACAGCATATCTAGGCAACAGTGAGGTTATCATGCAGGCAGGGAGTAGCATGATAATATAACCAAGGCCTGACTCTTAGACCGGCAAACAAGCCCTTATCCTGTTCTTGTGTCTTATTGCAGCATTTCTCATTGCCAGCCAACAGTAAACCTGCCTTAAGGTGCTATTACACCATTACTGTATATTTAGACAAATTTAAATAGTTTTTATTTAGACTTAATACAGAGAATTAATACAGAGTTAATAATTACAGTCAGCTAGACAAACACATTAATGAATCCACAAATTAATAAATAACTTTGTTCAAACTTTGGAGTTTGGCCCTGACATGTACTACGCCATTAACTTTGTGATGGTTATTATGTTATTATGTTAGTTGTGAGGAAACAATTTCCATACACACAGTAACAAGGAAATATTTTTGAAAGTTAAATTAGCCAAACAATAGTTAGAGGGAACATTATACAATGTTCCTTCTTTAATAAGACTATATTTTATGTAATAACCTATTATACCCAGCTGAACAATAGAGTACAGAGCTTTATACAAACACAAATTTGAATTATGGATGATTTATTGGTGTAATTACTTTTATTGCCATGGAAGTCAGTTTTTTTATTGGATGTTAGACAAACATGTGGTCTGTGCCAGCTTGTGTCTGGTACTAGCCACACACACAAATTATAGTTATTCTCAAAGTGAGACCTATATCTATCGACGGTTTAGCAATTATATATCTGATATATGTATTGCGTTTTCATGAGTTTTGTCATGATTTGCGGAAACAATATAGCTATCTTCACACTTACAGATTAGATATTTATCTACTAACTGACGGTAATGGTAATAGCGTGACAGAATGCCTTAATTATTCAAATGAGTGAAGTCAGAGTTGAAGCAAACTGTGAATCTTTCAGATCTCTATAGAACGCAAGAAGATAACCCAAGAGTAACGTAAAGTGCTATCTTAACCACCTTTATTGCTACAAGATCCCCTTTACTAAAACACTTCCACATTACAGATCCACATTATTAGCAAAAACACAGTATGACCTTCATTATATCATTCATTAGCTTGATAAAGAAACAAATAGAAGATAGAACCTAGTAATCAAGTTTTTTCACCAAACAATGCCCTTTTGACTAGATACCATGTACAAGCAGTAAGAAAAACTCTTTAAGGTAACAGCAGTTGGCATGTTATAAGAAACAATTCTCTGAACATCCCTGAGTTTGTGGTGACTGGGTAGAAAAGCTTCCATGTAATGTAATCTGTGTATGGGTGTTCGAAAACAACCAAAAAATAAACCAAAATATATTAGCTTTACAGGTAACTTTTTACAGCTAACAGTTTGCGAAGGGTTGTAGGGAGACATTACACAAGCAGAGACATTATAGAAGGGACAGACCACTTAAAGAATCCTGAATAGAGCTCTATGGGAGAACTCTGTAACGCCAAAGAGCAATTGTCTGCTTTATAACAGCCAAACCGGGAAATCTATAAAGTTGATCGTGTGGCATACACTAACCTTGCGCATGCATAGTAGAAGTATAACCTGTAGGGGAAAAAAAGGCTTTTTAAAACTTATTTTGGGGAAGTCTCCAAAGTGTTTTTTACCCGATTTGACTAGTGATTCTATGCAGTTTTTATGTCCCGGTGACCACTAAAAGTGCAGTTATGGGTCTCTCCCTATTCCTTTAGATAGGGTCCTGTCTTGTTAGCCTGAAATATCTGCCGGCAGGCATTACCAAGATGGCTGCCAAATGTTCTATAATGTCTCTGGTTAAAATTATATTAAACTTGTCTGCCCTTGTCTGCATAGCTGCCTTACATCAATATTTCCACAGACTGATGTTGTAAGAAATATTCTGTTTGGACACTGAATTTTATTTTTTAAGATCTACTGGATTGAATCTCAACTCCACTTGGGCTTGTAGAACAGCAATAGAACCAGCTAACGCGTAGTCACATTAGAATAAGGATGATTACAGGTAAGCCCACTCTGGGGATCAAAACCACGAACTTCCTGCTGGGAGTCCAACACCTAGACCACTAGACTATCCTGCCCCCATGTAATGTAATATACTGGACTATGGAGGCCAGCAAATATTGACCCAAAAGCATGTTCCTTTCACTTCCTGTAGACTCTAAATGGAAGCCCATGTCCTGGTACAATGACATCCGCGGCACGTAGCGCCTTCTGGCGGTTGGCTTCCTGAACTGCAGGATTCTCACTTAACTTCTGCCAGCTGCCATTGTCAGAGTAGCACTCAAATAGGTCCCCTGCAATCAGAACAGTCCCTGCGGAGGTTCCAAGTACTTGTACACTCACATCGTGTCCTGTGTGGCCCGGGGTGGGAACTATAGACACCTGTAGAGAGAAAGGGAAGGATTTATTTTTGGGTAAAAGCAGCACAAGATGTTGTATTTTTTGCCTTTTTTAAGGACAGTTGTGTCATTGCAGAGCAATCTTAATTAGTTTTCTTGAGAGAGGAAATAACACGATTTGATATCTTGATATTTCTAAATAATAATAATAATATAAATAAAAATATTGCAGAATATTTCAGACTTTTTTGGTGTATTTCCGATTAAAAAAACATCTGACATCTAATACAAACGGCTACACTTACATGCTCATCAATAGGGTAAGGTTGTCCCTCTGTGAGCTGATTGGGAAGATATTTATCACCCTTACTAATATCACACCCTACAATTATTATAGCAGTTTGAAAAAGACCCAAATTCCCTATGTGATCTGAGTGTCCGTGCGTCCCCACAACCAGGTTGATATCTCCCGGTTCTAGATCCTTTTCTTTTAGTTTAGCAAGGAGGAAATCTCGGTCCCAAGGACCTCCGGTGTCAACTAGGATAGTCGTGGGCCCTGTTATGAGGGAAATGGTCCCATCGGCTCGGAAGGTCCCGTCCGACTGAGACAGACAGTATCCAACTTTCAGGACGGAGACAGAATATGGCTGGCCAACAATTTCCAGCTGTTTTTCCGTCAGAGGAGTTGCCTCATACTCTAAAGGCATCAAAATTACTTCCGTTTCCATGACATGAATTTGGGAAATTTTCATATGGCAGTTTTTCTTCTTCTTGTGTAGATTCGTAAGATTGAATGCTTCCATGTGCGTTGCTGCCATCTACCGGTTACAAATAGTAAAAACGAAAATTACTTATAGATATATTAAAATAGAATGTGTTTACATTCTAGATACATGCGACAACGTCCTTAAATGCAACGCCCAAAAGTCTGAATCCATTACATTTACAGCATTTAGCAGACGCTTTTATCCAAAGCGACTTACAATTAGTACATTTGTCAACAGTTGAACCACCAGTTTTTGCAAGACAGGAAATGCAAGCCATTACCAAGTTATGTTATCTTTTACCGAAAATCAATTAAATTTGGAGGGCAGGATAGTCAAGTGGTCTAGGAGTTGGACTCTCAGCCCCCAGGTTATGAGTTCTAGCCCCAGAGTTGTCTGCTAAATTACCTATTTGTAAATCTTGCACATAATTTTCTTTCATTTCCTCAAAATGAAACGAAACCATTCACAATTAGGCAATTTAGCAGACGAATATATTCAAACGTGACTGTGACAACAGTTACAAGTATTAACGAACATCTAGGTAGGCTATTTAACAAGTGGGCATGTTGGTCATCGCACTCACGAGCTTTCAGCTACGAGTCCACTGTTCTAACCGCAAAGTAAAGACATGCAGTATAGTGTTATGTTAAACATATACATGAATAAAGTATGATGCCTCTTTGTTTTAATTTTATTCTTGCTACACTACCCTTTTAATGAGACTATGGCGTTTCATTCTGTTGAATAGCAAATTAAATTCGCATGTGGTCATCTCGTCTGGGTCCAGACAAAAACCCAAAACAGCGAAAGGAGAAGAAATATATTAATATATGTATTCAAAATAGTCTCTCCCAGGTAAGAGATGTGAAAACAGATAACGTTCGAAAGTTGGTTCAGATTTGAATGGAACTTCTAGAAGAATAGGTGTGACCAGAAGAGGGCGCCACAAAGCCAGAATGTATTTGGAACAGCAGGGCCAAAGAGGTGGAGCAGTTCATTAGCTCAGTACTTTACTATTAAACCATTGATCAAACAGGGCGTTCAAACGACATTCAGCCTCTTCATGCATCAAATATGGGAATTAAACCCATAGGTTCATTTCATATTAATATTAGGCCAAATTAATGTAGTAGTGTTTTCTTGTTTCTGTTCACAATGAACGAATGGTAAACAATTTATTAAATGTGGCTTAGTGTGGCTTAAGACAGTTCCATTCTGAATTCATTCATGATTTGTTGATATTATGGTGCATTTTGCTGAAAAATAAATTACTTTGTATTTACCACGAACAAGTATTCAGTCACAGTTGAAAAAGTTATCTGAGCCAACAGATGTGAAGTTGAGAGTAAAGGACCCAGGAGGTGGGACAGAGAAAGCCTGAACAAAGGGACTGAAAGACTTCAACAGAGGGCAATAGAACCGTGGAATGTCAAAGAGATTTGTTGGTGTGTGTGTGTGTGTGTGTGTGTGTGTGTGTGTGTGTGTGTGTGTGTGTGTGTGTGTGTGTGTGTGTG
>JAODLI010000282.1:0-33208 GCA_027575585.1 Percopsis omiscomaycus | reverse complement strand
CCCGAGTACGCTGTCAAACGAGAGCAGGGGAGGGAATGTAAAGTAAAGGAGCGAGAAAGATAGGTATGGGGTCGGGGTGTCCTGGTCGAGCGAGGAGGAGAGAAGGAGGCAGGCACAGGAAGCCCAGCGCCAGAGAGAGAGAATGGGAGGTTGACCGAGACGGGAGGCGAGAAAGAAGACACAGGTTCCGTACAACATGGCAGATGATGTGATTATCAGTTTGGTTCAGATGAGGCAGCCTATTCAGCAAACGTCCTATTCTCACATATTTCCACATATAAGTTAAATGTATATCAGTGCTCTGTTGTTTGCTAGTCAATGAGTGGGTGAGAGACCACGGAGAGTAGTTGAGAGAGAGAGGGAGAGGAACAGACAGAGGGGATTAAGAGACAGAGTGGGTGTGTATGGGATGGCGGCGGGGATGCAAAGCCACATAGATTAGACTTGAAGTTTAAAGTGATCTTGAGTTACCTGCTCTATCATTAGAGCATAATGAGGCACAGACAGGGCGGCAGCCAGCCTCCCGACAGAGAAAACCACCCTCTTATAAGGCTAATCTTTGTTTTAGCTAGCCCACAGCCTGTCCGTCTATCTTATCTTATACACAATTAGATGTACACTAAGCTGGGTTGCAGAGGAATACTCTGCTCTATTGTTGGTCTATGTTGTTGTTGGTATATTGCTGGTCTGACGCCGAGAAACTTTTCCAGACAAACTGGAGATAATCTCTTGAGTCTTAAGCGTGTCCATATGGACATAGTCCTCTATCCCACCCCCTTACTGTCACAGGCTATTGTAGCTTTTGTAGTGTGGCAGCCGACAGTATACTGTTCACAGAGAATTCATAGGCCTACATGTTAAAGACGATTCAAGAGACCATGCAGATACTAGACCAATTGGATTAGATCTTCATATAGCCCGTAAACTCTTTTAGAGTCAGGTTACAGTCCTAGTTTATATGTGATGCATTACTGTTGAACAGTAATGCATTGTAAGCCCAGCACCCCCCCCTTGCCCTTTCCTGTCCAAACCAAGAAAGTTCAAGAGTAGAAAAAAGCCGGCACCATAAAACTGCTGCTATTTTCCATATCTTGTTTCCTAACTCAGAGGTCTGGTAAAATCCTCGACTGCACATAACACTCAAAGAGGTATAAAATAACGTAGCATTCCACCCACCGTTTAGCCTTAAATATTATACTTTAGCTTACACAGATGTACAATCGAACACACTGTGTCCTGAATTACAGTAAATTCTATTGTATTTGGCAAATGTAAGACTGGACCAAGAGTATTGCGGTACAGTTCTTTATTACTTGCTATGAGACTAGTGAGAGTTTGAATTCATACTTTGCGTGGCCGTTTCTTACTTTGCGTGGCCTGAAGAAAAACATCTTGATTTATGAACCCAATTCCTGTTTGGAAGAGATTTTATCTCCCCAACACTGAGCTTGTTGTGAAAACAGGCAGCTGTAGCCTCAGTAGGTAACACAGATGAACTAGTTAGAAGCGCCTCTTTATATACAGGACAGGCTCATTGGAAAAACTAATTTGTTAAATTGTCAGAAACAATAAACCCTGCGGTACGTGAGGACCAATTGTTTCTCCCTAGAGGCCCGTCCTCAAATTATCTTATCTTCTCACAATTCCTCTCATGCCTACGTCATTGTATCTTTTCCATTTTGCAAATGTTTCACCATCCTGTTGTCCTAAAGCATCTTCATGGCCTTCTTTTCAGTCTATGACTTTCCAGCACATCCAGCTCATGCAGGCAACACTTACAATACACGACGTAAGTGACAACACAGAGGTAAGCTTGGAATATTTGATTGGAGCCAGCACAGAATTTGTATTATTTAGCCTTGATATCTTAATCTTTCATAGAACCCCTGAAAACATCAACTATGCTCTCAATGTTGCATCTAAGATGAAGGTTTACCTTTATGAGGATGAAGGTCTTGAAGGAATTGGTACTTTAAAAGTAAACATTGATACATGCTCATCCCTGTACCTTTTAACTGGAGCATCTCATGTTCAATAAGGTGGTCACTCCCACATAATGCTTACTGCTACAACGTAATAGAATTGTACCTTTAAATTAAGTATCGAGGTGATGTACGCAATGCCAGCTTCATAACATTTTGTGATCACTGTGTTTTAAGAGGTTTTAAATAGTTTTGCCTTAAACCCTCATCATGCATTAGACTAAGGGCTGTTATGAATGTTTTGAAGCTAAAAATAAGCATGTTAGATGGTGGTATTATTTGAAACAGGGGATGGAGAAATGCAATCCTTGCGCGGGGAGGCCTGCAGACAAATCTCGTTACAATGTGTGTTTGTGTACAGTATGTCTGTGTGAAACCAATGCCTGTCTTCTGAACAGACTATAGAGGAAGGCAGTGTGTGACCTTGAGGAAACATGGCAGACACACTCTATCACTTCAGATGCCAAGAGACAACTTCCAAAATAAAATAAAAAAAAACTCATGATCACAATCTTGTCTGTATTTATTTGGAACAAAAATTGTTCACGTGACAACACGTGAACACAGTGTTGCACAGATGGATTTACTTGGCGGGAAAACGTCAACTTCAACTGCATTGAGCACCGATAGACATTGAATGCTGTTGGCCTTTAGTGACAGTAATAGTGACACCCAAAGCATCTGAGGCATGCCAAGCTAGGCGGGCTCTCCACTTATAAATACCCCTTCCTAAAATTCACTGTGTGGTTTTTACAAGCCCAGGGTTCATGGCTCAAATGCTACGTGGTGTCCGTGGGTATTTGCGTGGAGCCTGTGCATGTATATGGCTGTGTGCGACTAGTCAACAAGATACCTTGGCAGGTCACCAAGGAAGCATGCGCTATCGTGTGAGATACACTCCATGCCTTAGTATTTACAGAGGGTGAAAAGCTAGCCTGTCTTTATGTAAATAGTGTATGCATCAGCAACACAGTTGTTCAGTGTACGGTCCCAATACATTTATATACCACATATATATTGCATAGAAGAAGAACATACAGGCAGAACAAGAACAATGTCAAAGTGTCCAATGTGACTGAGAATAGTACACTTTTAAAACTTTTAAAGTACTAAGTGTACATTTATGAAAAGAGTAGAATAGAGCACTCATTTTACTCATTGCGATGCATTGTGGTAATGTAATGTGATGTAATGTAGTTGCTAAGGGCCCTTATCTTGTTGATTTAGGCCATTGGGCTGTGGGTTGGAATTACGAGTTGTCTTTATTTGTATGGGGTGTGTGTTGATATTATGGGATGTTTGCCAGCCCAAAAATGACATCTGATCACAAGGTACAGGTATGTCCTCAATATACACAGTCTCCTTATTTAATGTGTTAACCACTTAGAACACCATAGCAGTCTTGAGCAACACCCTAGCAGCCATTTTGAAAACCCAAGAAACCAACTGGAAATCATCTGGAAAACCACCTATCGAAGCAAGCAAAGCAAGCAAGTGTGTTTTCTTTTCTTTTCTCGCTTCTTAATGTAAACATTCTCTAGTGATCCATACTATGTAAGCGGCATGATTTACAGCGAGCTGTGAACTCTTGTGGTCAAGCTGCTGTGAGAAACACTGTGGGCTTGCGGCTTTGAAAGCCCCTAATACGGTGCACTGAGCATCTCCAAAATAGCTGCTCTGTTTCCCTGCTGGGGAATGAGGGGCCTGCAGAACTGCTGGAATGTGCAGAGCTGGAGAATCGGCCCTTCTGTTTTCAGCTTGCTTGAGTAAGGTTACTGCCAGGTTAATGGAAAATGACAAAGCTGAAATACCCCTAATTAAATCTCTGCACCTCTCATTTGAAATATATGTGATTATGTGCGTCTACCCTGCAGACAGGGTTAAGAAAATGGACTGATTGTGGATTGTAATATGCAGTTTTCACACGTAAGTCTTGCAGGCCCTGAATACAGTAGGACACGTCAGTCAGTGTAGGGTTGAATGTTTTCTAGCATGTCCAAAAGGTAGCTACTGTCAGTTGGATTGCTTACTACCCTTTCAAAATACAATTCTCAGCCTTTTTATTTTAACAGTAAACCAAGTGTTTCCAGAAGCTCTGTACCAAGAGCAATAGGGAAACAGGCTATAAATTTAAACATTAAACAAATTGTTTTCATATGTATTCCCTTCCAAATGGCGGATATCAACAGTGCCTATGTAAATAAACCCTTCACATAAAATGGAGATGTGGAGTTGCTCTGTGTGTGGTCTTTCTGCTTTTAAGCTCACTTGAGAAAAAAGATTCCTGGAATAATGTCAGACTGAGGTTGGACATCACACACCTCCTTTTTTGTGGTTTAGCTAGCAACTAGCACACCCATATTTCTAGCACCACACATATCCCACTAAAGAAATGATACAGTTAATTTGAGTTGTCTTTACAACAGAAGCAACTGAAAATGTGTTGCTTTCTAACTGGTAAAATGTGTTTGCAAGCTGTTGCAAGCTATACTGCAGCTTTTACTAAAACGTTATCACACACAGGCCTGAATTTTAGCGACAGAACAAGACTGTAGGTTAAATATTGACATTATAGTTGCTAATATTGGCTATTTAAAGATTAGACCAACAAATGTTTGCAAAGGGGAAGTCTACGTCATAAATGCGAACAAAAACCAAGAATTTCAGGAAAGCTATTTGAAGGGCATGTTCTCTTGTACCTTATCCTCTAGCCTCTAACACAAACATCTACAGTACTGTGTCTTCGAAAACATGCATATGTTTGAAATGGGGGTTTTATAGATTTGTTTGACGCTCATTATGTTCATACTGATGAGATCCTCGAGAATGAATTTATGTCTATTATTAGTTAGCATTATGTTATATGTTATATGAAGTAGACAGTTGCAATCCTGGCGAATTGCAGATGAGTGTTGACAGAAAATTGGGAACCTCACTCCACGGGATTATTTCCTAATGAAGAACCTCCAGGTACCACTGGACTGCACACAATCCATAAGAGTGATTCAGAACCCTGTACTGGAGCTAAATCAAGGAGCTCTGCCTTAATGTACACACAGGCACATAAACACACGCACACAAGCACTGTAGGCTACATCTGGCGGGGAGGAAAAGGGAGGTGCAGATGATGGAGTAGCACGATATCCGTCTCTGTCGTTTCCTTCAGCCGCTTGCCTGTTTTGTTTCATTAATCCCTTTCCACAGCAGACTCTTCTTTGAGAGCGAGCGCCTCTGTGGGACACGCCTGGCTTTTGTGTAAACATCACAGGCTCTTATATGAGACTCAACCAGCCGTATGTCCCCCCCGTAGCCCCTCACCCCTCCAAAGAGGGAAGGAAGCCGGCCCCCTCCACCCTGCAGAGGTTAAATATAGGAGGGGGTGCTATTGGACCTTTCCACTGATAGTGACAGCGCTGCCACTGCAGACAGGAAACACTGTGTCTGCCTCTCCAAGGTAACAAGCTGCGTTGAAGTGGGCTCTGTGACCTGACCTTCCATGAAAACAGCCACTGTTAAAGCATTATCTCTGCAGCCACAAATGTTTTTCATGGTACCTTTGTCCAAGCAGCTGAGGGGTTTAGACTGAGACTTGTTATCGCTGTCCTGCACCTGTTTGTTTGCCAGCATCTTAATAAATGACGCGGATGTTTCAAAGAGAAAAAAGAAAGCATTGTTGTTCCAATAATGTAACAAAACAAAGGAAGATTTCAACAAAGTTATTTTCTAAAAAGGACATTACCTAAACGCTACTCCATTCTCCTACGACTACCTGGTGCTTGTGGCAACCCCACTGTAAACTGAGGGCCAGTTTGGCACAGTTTTGGTCATGTTTTCTACAACACATTCCAAACACAATAGGAGCTGCACTGACCTCTTCTTACAGACCTCAGTGCTCAGAGTAAATCCTGCTTGCTGGACAAGAAGCAATGCGTTTGGACAAAGCAAACTATGGAATTACGGGGAATTGGTTTCTTCCACTTCAGTCTGATCCAACCATACTATTTACACCGAAACGTCCATTTCCCAGTTCGTTTTGCAGTGAAATCAGCTCATACCAATCATAGTTAGACTGAATATCACAATTTTTTTATAACATGGTTGGTGGAATGTCGAATACACTACTTTGCAGTCAGCCTATTAGTATAGAATTATACCGTAAATGAAGAAGACTTGGTGGAATTGGCTTGATAAAGAGACACATTCTCACCTGGTCTAAGCCAGAATCTACATTCCCCAAGAAACAAAACACACCATATTTTATCTAGAAGAGAGGGTAATTTCCGAAATACTGTTTTTACTTAAATGTGACGGCTCAACAGAATAAAACTGTTACCAGAAAAAACACCTGACTTATTAATGAATCCACAGTACACTATGTGGATGTGGTCTAGAAGGTCCTGGGTTTGATCCCATCGTGGGCCTACTTTTAAAGTATTCTTGAGAAACTTGGCTGACTAATTTGCTCTTAAATTACTTAAAAGACTAGTGTAAAGGGGCTTTAGAAAACACCACATTCACATGATTATTTTAGGATTCATACCGACATCTACTCACATGTATTATGGTCAGGTTTTATCAGCTAATCTGATTCTTACTGTACTGCCTAATCTGATACAGTAGGCAATACAGTAGGTATTGCCTACTGTATATGTTGCAATATTCAGGTATATATGTAAAAATGTATGCATTAATAAGTGACAAATTAGCAATTTAACATAAAGAAATTATTTATGCCAGGCTAAACTCAGTTATATAAGTATTTCATGTTATAAATATCTTTCCTGACCCTATACCCTCTAATTTGAGAAGAATAATTGTCTGGCTTTAGACTGGCTCAACTAAATATTTAAGCATTTGAGGTGCACGTGACTGATCTCTGAGCCCTTGGTAAGTCTATACAGCTGCAGACAAGCTTGTTTTTCTTTAGCCCACGCCACAATCACAACTCATACACAGTGACTCCCTGTAGGATTATTCCATACCATACGAACACTCTAAAAAAAGATCACGATTTCAATTCAAATGTATCTATTCAATTCTATTCAAGAATTTTGTCAAGTATCTTTACATTATTGGAGGGACCCACCTCAGTTTAAGATGCTAAACATCTGAAAACTAGTGAGAATGCATACACGTGCTGCTGCATATACGCAGCATTATCTCGCCACATTAGCAAATGTTTTCACTTTTCTTTGAGGAATCTCTGATGTAAATATTTGATTTATAGACTGAAGATGCTTGATACTGGTGGTAAAAAAGTGAAGATGGGGATATAATCAGCACATAGCCAATGGGTTCCGAGATTGACTTGATTGTTTTAATTTAATTCACACTAGACAACAATTGTTAAATTGATATAAAAAAGTTATCAGTATTAAATATAGTGTAAAGGTATGGACTTGACCAGTATTTGGTTTTTGCTATTTATAGACCACATTGCAGTTCCTTACTTTTCTGTTTTTCTCTGTAATAATTGTATTTCTCTGTAATAAGATGCATTTTAAAAGCATATTTACAATGGAAGATACTAAAATGACAGGTTGACCATTGCCAATTACAGATGGTCTTTTCCACTTCAGTAAATGTTTACATGGGGATTGTTGTTACAGTGGGTGGTGGTATGTAAAAGCAAGCATAAAATAAAAATTGCTGGTACAGCTAATTGTTAGCATCGGCCTTAAAGACTAATGACAAAAAGGCCTTTACTATACTTAGTGAAGGCTACTATACTTACAGAAAGGCCACACTAATTTAACAAGTGATCACATGGTAATTGGGGGTACTTTCAGGGTATCCTTTAGATGTCTATGACTGTACATCAATATCATAAGCTGCAGGGCCAACAAAAAACAGACTGTTCCCTATCTATTTTGTTAAATCACTACTTCCATCTACTGGTTAATAGATGTAAGGACATAGATGCAGAGAAAAGGGTTGTTTTTCCTTTTCTTTCGTTTAAAAATAATAATAAAATACAGTCATAAGAAATTAAGTTAAACATCAAAATTAAACATCTTCATTGTTACAAAAAAAACAATTGTTTAAATTAAGAACTTGATGTAGTAATTCCTTGTTGAAACTAGCTTATCCAACTTGTGACTTTCTCTCAGTGTAAAATATCAGACTGAAGTTATCCTGTGCAGGAAATTAGAGAACATATAAAGAGTCACCATTCGGATCCAACTATTAGTCTTCCCCCTGATGTCTGATCAAATGAAAAAAAAAAAATCCTTACTGAAAAGAATGCCTTAAATTATACAGTATGTTTTCCTGTTACTACATGCAAAACCAATGAGAGGAGCTGTGAGTAAAGTAAGTAAGTAAGTAATGTAAAGTAAGTAAGTACATTTACTGTGAGTAAATGTGTACATTACCGTTGACTGTTCTGACTTTGCCTGAGGTTGATACTGTCATAAAAACATCATCTGTCAATATATTCAGGCTCGTATAATTAACTACTGTAAATGGGAAATTTTCATTGTGCACTGATGTTAAGAATGTTCTATCACCAAGTTCAGATCCTGTAAAAACGCAGTGTTCCATACAATAAAGTACTCTACTTTACGAAGTAGATTGCAACACAACAAGGCATGCGATTTGTATTGAATTACTAAACCCATCATAGCTTCCTTGTGTCTTAAAGACGTTACTGGGACCCAAACTGGTGTGACAGTTGTGTTGCTGACAGCTATTGTATTTAGACACTGACTGATTACTTAGTAGCATATAGTATAGACTAGAGTATCAATAAACCATAACTGGTCCCGCTGTTACTCAATGTGCTGTAGAGCTAAAGGTTTGTACTGACTCGGTGCCATGCAAAGAGGGCAGCTGCTACACTTCAATTACCCTACGTAACAGTCAGACAGCAACTGACTTAATACTGTTGCTGGGAAACACAGATATGTCAGAGAGGCCCTTATATATACAGAACAAAGAAACATAAACATACTTGCATTTATACAATGTTTATTACTGTTAAGGTCTGATAAACATCCTATAGAAAAAATAGAAGAAAACATTAGGACGTACCTAAAAACAAAACTTTTAAAATACTTTTGTTATAAATGCAGTCAGTGTATTGACACTATATCTGTATTCTGTGCTGTTTTTGATTTCTGTGTTGTGACAAACTGAAAATACAAATATTGTAACAATTAGTGATTAGGAAAGAAATAAATTAACACTGCATTGCTAGTATATTTAGTTATATATATTTATCCTTAATAAAATGTATGTATAAATTGTAATTTTTTGTCGTTGTTGCCGGTGCTATTCCCTGTTCTGAAGCAGCTGACCCTTGTGCTTCCTGACCAACTGGCTAATGGTCCCTCCGTGGGGCCAGAGGTCATCACCCCTGACATGGCTACCCCAGCAGATGGAGCCTGCAGTCATCCTCCCATCCAGGGCAATTTAAGTGTAAAACACTTGACCCAGTGGCTTAGTAAGTCCATTCACATTAAATTGGGGCATGATTAACAGTTGCACATTGATTTGGCTTTTAAAGAACCTTACATGTTTTTGTGTAAATACGAGTTCAGAAAGAAACAAGTGTTGACTGTTATGAACACAGAAGGCAGAGACAAGTGATTTGAATGCAATTTTAAGCATGTAGTTAGTTTAAATTTACACTAGAGGGAGACAGAATACAATCAATCCTCTGTCATTCACCAAATAAAAACCATATCTATACATTATCTATTTTTTTCCCCAGGAAAAGCCTTACAACTATGTTATAAATAAATAGGTATAAAGTGATAATTTAGAAAATCCTAATAAAAAAAATCTCATCCAAATTACTACCACGCCATGCAAATGATTTGTAAATTGAAGAATTCATCCTAATTGTAATACTTCTGTAATCTTACTGTATGAAGTTCAAACTACCCTGGGTGCTATTATGAGCAAGGCAGTCCTATTTGACAAAGAAAAGTTTCAGACATACAGAGATCTAAGAGGGTTGTTACATTATACAGTGCTACATTCTCTCAGATAGGATAGGCATTAACTAAAATATTTATACAATAACAAAAACTGCTTTCATTTCTAAAATTATACATATACTATAAATTAAGGCTTGCTGCCCCATCCCTGCACTCTTTCCAAGCTATTAGGTTGGTTTTCACATAGATGGATAACCTTGGCAATGCTCCTTCGTTTGTAAATAAAATATGATCTTGTGTAACTTCAAGTTGTATTTTGATAGTTCTAGCGGTAAGAGTCTAGTCCAGTGGTTTGGGGCGCCCTTATGCACTCATGAGGTGGGTTGAACTCTGAACATCTTTGTTTTTAATAGCATAAAAATACAAATATTCAAATAACAAACACCTTTCAAAAGGATATTTTATAAAAACAAATTAATGTAAATAGGGCCCTGGGACCTGGCCCATCCATTAATTACCACTGCTCTAGTCTGTATCAGGAAAGAAAAACAACAAAGCCATCATTTAAGATTACCAGCTTTCTCTTTAATTGAAAAATATAGCTGTTAAAAGAAAGCAAGGTGGAGGGGTAAATATATATTAATATACAGTAAAACCAGAGAAAGAAAATGAAAACGAAAACAGCACATAGCTGGTGTATAACTAGATTCACCTCAGGAGAGAGAGAGAAAGAAAAAGAAAAATAAAAGCTACATCTCAACTTTGCGCCAGTTAGCCTTTCCATTTTACCACCCCCCACAGACATCGGGACATTGTGGCCTATATAGTGGTCAAAAAGTGTTGGCAAACACTTTTAAATATACATTTTAACATACTTTAGAGTGGTGTTGCCACATAGGCATTATGAGTGAGAATGTTATGTCATTCTCAGGGTTTGAATGTCAATTTCAATTCCCTGTGAAAGTCACTTACACTTTACTAAGATTAAAACCCATATGTTGACACAATGTAGCAAACCACCCAAAATATGTTACCATGCAGATTGACTACAGTAGGTTTTGGCAAATCCTAACAATCCAGGTAAAATGTCAGAAAATCCCAAATCGCATTGTGACTCTCAAACTAGTGCCACTAAATCATACTGCTAATAGGAAAAAAAGACTGTTTAATGTATTCATGGGTGGCACAATTAGTATTTACATTTTTTTTGATCAAACCAGCTGTGGACTGGAGCTATCCTTGTAAACGTTCTGTATGAAGTCTCCATTTGTTGGTGATGAACATGAGGAATTGACGAACAGTCACTGAGCAATTCACGTTATATAATGGATCAAAAGTTTAAGACATCACACATTTGGCCATTTAAAGTTAAAACGACTTGTGAGTTACCTTCCTGCAGCCATACATACGTCACAAAATATACATTTACATTCCCAGGTTCCTTGATAATACAGTAATAAACTTGGCAATTTTCCTCACTAGATTACTTGAATTTATCTCTGAGCTGATCCACAACATGTACGTGTACATGCTTTAAGATACGCACGCTAAGGCTACTTCCTGACACTTTTTGGCTAGTACCACACAGCATTGTGCCCCACTTCCTTTGCACGAAGAAGTGAACTAATGTCCTGATCCACTGTGCCACATACAAGCATCTCTTACTGTAGAAAAGCCCACACATTAAAAAAAGGTTCACTCCTCAAATGGTGTACACAATTGCCCTTGTGGTAGGAACCAGCGTAAGAAAAACACTTGTTTTTGTTTAGAAACTCCCACACCTGAGTGCTGGTGGCTGGAGCTCCTCTCTACTCTTCCCGCTACAGCACTTCAAGGCTTACACAACTCTCAACATAAGTGCAGTCTGCAGGCTCCTAATGAACACATCTGTGGGAGATAACAATGTTGTTAAACAAAGCACAGAGCAGCAGCCCATCTGCCTGGGCCTGGTCCTACCGCTGTAGATCAGGGAACATATCAGGGGCCAATCAACCAGCGCATCGGAGAACCGCCAGATTCAGAAGTTGATAATTATGCCTAATGGGTGGGCTGGATTACACACACACACACACACACACACACACACACTGCTGGGGCCCGTTACAGAAACACAGTGTGTGCTCCAACACGTCTTCCAACATCCATGCCAAACACAGTAATTTGGCCTGCGTGTGCCAACGCTACAGCTCAGCATTTTACATTCCTTTCTGATCCATTAAGACAGGTGTGAACAGACATTTGAGATTTTGCTTTTTGGATATGACCAACAATAACATTTCTATTTACAACTTTTCTTTTCCATTTCAGACATCCTTCTGACTCTCTGCCGACCTGCTAATCCCCCTACCCCAACTTCTCATATGGAATGAGACGTGACAACGCAGAAATACTGTCTTAGATAACCAATAACCTCAACCAAGAAATCTGCCTTAGAAAAAGAAAAAGACAAAAGAGAACACGACATGGAACATGTCAGTCACATTTTTCTATTTAATAAAAAAGGTCAAATAAAAAGCATTTTTGGAAGCCATGGACACTGCTCAAAGGAAAGGAATGCCTCGATATCGATAAGTCTCTAACTCAAGGGCCGCTAATGGCAAATCCGTGATACCTAAGGATGTATGTTAAAAAATAACATAACCATAATAACACAACCAGTTCCCACACAACAAGTATGACCCTTAGGAATATGAACAAACATAAACCACAGGGCTTTGCAGCTGTCTGTAAATGTAGTGAATAATCCAAATGAGCTTGCCAGGTGAGACGGGGCAAAAGAATAAAATCAGTTTCAGTTGAGTGAAAGTGACAGTAGTAGTATACTTCATAATATATGTACACAAAGTAAAGACTAGAGAATTTACCCCTTTTATGCAGAAATCGACAAAAGTAATAGCTGTTTTAACTGTCAATGGCAACAGAAGCTCCATGGGCAACAGTGCCACACGCATGTACTTTCGTTCAGTTTCTCATATTTCTTAATTTGCCTCTTGCTATGTGTAGTTTTAACCTCGCATATGACTTTCAAATGAGCTTTCATGTGCTTGGCAGGAGGTGTAGGATTCCCTGACCTTATGATCACCACACACTTCATTTTTAAAAGCAATGTGACTGTCATTGCAATTGGGTGGTGGTTTTCCTTCCTCTTTAACAGCCCTATGGGAGGGGCAGGATTTTGAATGTATGACAAATTATTGCTCAATATTTTCTTTGTGTTTAGGAATAACTTTCAAATAGACTTTGCTACAAGCCTAAAAAGAAACACTCAAATGAGTCCATTCTTCCGTCTGTCTTCTCTCAGTGGTCAACACTGCAATTATGCTACAAACTTTTATAATGGTCTCATGGAAACTATAATTTCCATTTAATCTAACCGTCAGACGTACAGGTCATTGAGTCCTGGCCTCAGAGGGGCGGTGGAGGCTTAGTGACAGGGTTTTCATTAGAATGCAGTAGGTACAGATGAACAAAGTGCACAGGGATTAAGATAGACCCATAAGTAATGTACTGGTGGCGTAGCTCTCCTTTGTCCTTACAGACAGACAGTCCTTATGACCCCCCCCCCCCTACCCTCCCGGTTACACTCTAATCTCATCCTCGTCCTCATCCATGAAGGAGAAGTCCCTGTCGTCCTCCCCGCGCGGCGAGCTGTACTTGGCACTGTCCGTGTCCCCCTCCATCCGGTGGCCGTGGGGCTTCTCCTCCAGGGCGGCCGAGCCGGAGCTGGACACGGAGCAGCTGTCCAGGTGGCGGTGGTCGCTCCTGACGTGGAGCTCCGGGGTGTAGGGCTCCACCGCGGGCTTCCGCGGGTAGGCGCTGCGAGGGGGCCGCGCCGGCGCCGGACGCAGCTGCTGCAGCTCCTCGTCGTCCGTGGGGGGGCTGAGGGAAGGGGAGGCGCGGCCCTCGCCCTCCTCGTAGCCCAGGTCGTCTTCCTCCCAGCCTTTCTTCTCCATCACGCTCAGGATGTCCCCCAGCATGGAGGGGCCCAGGTCGATGTGGAAGGACATGATGGACTCGGCGTGCTTCATCCCGCCTCCCCTGGGCGCCGATCGAGGCAGATCCGTCAGCTCTCCGAAGTTATGCTCATCAAACTCCACATCCAACGTCGCCATGGCGACCGCGCCGTTGGCCGGCTTGCTGTCACTCTCTGACAGCGTCTTCATGGGGCTGGACGAAACGCTCTTGGGTAGCCGGTTACCCAAGTTGGTGTCCTCGTCATTTAGATAAGGCAGGGATATGGCATTTTTCACATAGCCACCAGAGGGCGCCATCATATTAGTTTCAAACTTGTCCCCCCTGTTGACTGACTGAGAGCGCTTGCTGCTTCTGAAGGTGCGGGACAGCAGACTTTGTTTGGACCCCGGGGAGCCCTGCTTGACCTCTGGTTCCCTAGGAGCTTCGCCTGAGCGCGTACTGAGAAAAGACGTGTCCCCAAAGGCGTCCCCGCCCCGGCCCACGTGCATGGTGTGGCGGAAATCACCCAATGGAGCGCTGATCATCTCTGCAGTCAGGTCGATCCGGGACCTCCGCTTGGACTGGCTGGTGTGCGATAGCTGCTTCAGGATAGGCATGGTGGCAATCGCTAACTTAGAGTCCACGGGCAGGAAAGAGACGTTTTAAGGGTAGAAAAGTGTTTAAAAGAAAAGCCGTTGCTTTGAGAGTTCAGAGTAATGTCTTTAAGTTCAGTGGAACCTGTGTGGGATGTTGTCAAATCAAGTAGAAATCCAGGTGCCGGATGTGTTCAGCCATTACGATCCCTAACCAATGTTTGGATCAACCTATGGAGAACAAGGGAATGGAGAGAAATAAAGCCATGTCAATAAATATGTAAACCAAGTACAGCAACACATCACATTTTGGAAATGCACGAAACTACTTTAAATGCAACTTAAGCCAAATACAACCACACCCCCTCTCTCCTGCACTGATCTGCACAACTATGGAAACTTTTGATGCTGCCAGGGCTTTGAAATGAGGCCTCAGTTGAGGGCTTCCAAACCTTAGCAATAGCTTTTACATGCTGAGGTCTGAAAGGGTGTTATGTAATGGAGAGGAGAGTACTGTAGCTTCTGGAATAAAGTTGACAGCCCAACCCAATGAAGTTAGTTAATGCGATAGATGGTTCCTTTTCATTTCCAGCACTTCTGCGATACATTTTTGAACGCTTTCAGTTAAGGCTGTTACTGTGCTACATATTCAGAGGTGCCTGCAGTCTCGGCTGTCACCGCTCTGCCGAAGCTCCCATTTGGGCCCCTGGCTGTTACATAACCAGCAAGACACATGATACTGTGAGCCCAAGTGGATTCAACTTCCACGGAAGAAAATAACGACGAGGGATCAAAATGAAGTACAGAACTTTTCTTTCTGAGAAGGACTTTCATTTCTCAAAAGTGCAGAGCTACTGTTCTGTTTCAAACCCTCCATCATCAAAAGATCAAATATCTTTATCACTAGCTTAGGAATGTCATCTTTTTAGCCTTGAGGACAATGTTTCACGGCCTCTGAGAGAATATCTTGTTCCATCCATCACAGCCATGTTCTCTTTCTCACCGAGGAGACATCCGTTTGTGACCTCCAATAAAGTCGTATTCTAAATATTCAAAGTAGTGCTTTTAGTAGTGCTTGTAAGAGCTTTAGCTACTGTTTGAGTGGGCTTTCTTACGAGGAAATATCAATGACACAAATTGTGATAGATTTCCTCCTGGACACTTTGTTCTCCAACATCCTGTGACCCGTATCATCAGCTCAGTGACCCACATCGTCAGCTCAGCAGAAGAGTGTCGACTTACTTTAGCCAGTCTGTCCTCGAGTCACCACTGACCCTGGCCTTGAAACGAGATCTCACAACAGAATCGTGTGGTGAAAACAGTTTAAACCATTCACCCCAAGTTAGGCCAACGTCAATCTACAATGCCCATCATGTGTAAATGAACTCAAACAAGACCTACAATTGTTGTGCCAGGCTGATATCCCATCGTTCCCTGTTTTTCCAATGAGAGCAGAAGCCCACACACTTGGCTTGTATGCGTGCCCCCTGAATACATTAGGCTTCAGGCAACAATATTCCAAAGAGACGTCACACTTGAAAACATTAGCATCGCTGACAACAAAAGTTCATTCAGCTGGATAGGCAACAGTGTCACAGAAGAGAACAGAGGGGGCTTTGATAGATGGTATACTTCTTTCAAATGACAGATCACCCTTAAAGAGAAGAACCTCTACCATGGTTTCATCAACTTTAATCAACAACCTTATATAATTTTTATTTATTGTTTCGAAATGCTGCCTTGCCATTTCTACTAAAGCTATACTACACTAATTTAACATTCTTTTAGCATTGTATTATCAAAGTTTAAGTTCACACGCCATGGAACAAGAATTGAGGGTTATTGTTTGTGAAAGCAATTAAAAAATTAAATGTAACTGCCAAGAAATTTGATCTTTACTGCCCAGAGCAAACATAACATACAAGGCCATACAAGTAAGCTTAACGTGTTAGTGTAAGATAATTTGTGATAATATTAACATTATTGTATTATTTATTACGATATAAAATGATACAAATACTTTGTTACCTTTTGTCATTTCTGTCTCTCTCACAATGTGCTAGTTTCACTTAAAAAATGTGTTATATTAATTTGACATTCAAGCTACTAAGTTACTCATTTGTCCCTCCCCACTACCCTTAGCTGAACATTTCTCCATGGTAACATCACACTGCACCACTAACTGCCCAGCTCACTTCCTGCTGACGATAAAGAGAAAACGTGTCCTTATCCCCTCAAGGGGGAGATCACATAATTCCGATGGTTTATCCCTGCTAGCTGGCCACATGTAGGGTGATAAGACAATCACCACAATGCCTTAGTAGCAGGGGAATGCTTTTGATGTGCTCGGTCACTAGAAAACATTCAAACTTAGCATAAAAGAGCTCAGCATGCAATCATAAAAAAGGTGTAAACGCCACACCTTGAAAAACACCAGGAAATGGCTCATTCCATTTCTTAGGGCCCATTTGTATTTCATGAGGAACACTATCTTGGCTTAGTGGCCATGACAAAAGAAGCAGAAACGCCTGTGGCCAGTACTGTCATGTTCAACTCTTTAGTGCTAAGAAAAAGAAACATAAATCATACAAGAATAGCAGGGATTACATTCTACAGTTTCAAAACAGCATTCCAGAGGTGGCTCAAAGAGGCGATTTTTCTCCCAAGCCAAGGAACATAAAATGTGCAGTTTATGTTTAGTATCGTTTCACTTCAGAGGATGTCCAGACAGTTAGAAAAACACAGTCTAAACCACCACTTGCCTCGGCTTGGACATTACGCATGTAAAAAGTGGTCACCAGCTAAAGTCCACATTGTGCACGGCCGTGGCACTTAAGAGCTGACCGAGATCCAGACATAAAACAAACACATCATAAAACATTTAAACACAGTTGGAATTAAAAAGGCCTGCAGATTTTTCGCTTCAGTTTGATTGACTGGTTTCAGCCAACATGTCAGCGAGCGATGGTGGCTTTACGTAACAAGCACTCAAAAGCACCACATGACACCAGCTCAGACTGAAACAAGTGGCGACTGGGCCATGAATGATTAAGGGACTCTTATGTTGCCTGCGGCGCCTGTACTCGTACAAAATGGCATCACAGCCACGCCATGTTTACTACCGCTGACGTTCTCTGTAATGCCAATGTCCCACTTTCTATCTTCAACATATTCAAAAGGCATAAGGTCTTTAGGGATTTGAGTCAGGCTGCTGCACTATTAACTGCGCGCACACACACACACACACACACACACACACACACAGCCAGCATTTGCCAATTTAATTTGAATCTTTTTTTTTTTTAAAGAATGACAGAGTGCATTACTTATTCATGGGTGGAAGCATCTAAATAAGTCTATATTTAATACCATTGCTATCATTTCACAGTAAGTAGTACTACTGCAATATATGACCAGTTATATTGCCAGGCTGTGAAACTTTTAAAAGATATTTCAGTTACCATTAATAACTGAATAACTAGCCTAATTGAATTGGAATATAATCCACCCAAAACAAACAGCTCTCATCCTCTGTTGTCCACATCATCTAATGATATGTAAAACAGAGACATCTCTTTCTACTACACCAAGCAATAAAAGGAAACCTCTGCTTTGTTTAACCTTGAACTAGCAACAATCCCTGCCATAGCGCTCACTCATAACAATAGGACTAGGTTCGCCTATTGTAGACCTCATTGAGGTGCAAATTAAATCAGGAGCTGCAGTGTCAATACATTTAATAATTAATCAATCAATGGAGATGCATGAGAATAGAAAGACCTCCACTCTGACAAAGAAACTTGCCAAACTTCATTTGCCTTCACATTGGGAGGGCCGTGACCAGAAAAAAAAAAATGGTTCCCATGGGGGGAGTGACAGCCAAAAGTGTCAAGAGTGTATAGCTGTAGCCTGACAAATAGTCCACCAATAGCATTTACAGAAGGCTCATCTTAGAGCTCCAATATTGAATGCACATTTATTAACAATTGTGAGGAACCCCAAATCCTGAAGCTCGCTTCAGGCTAGGATCATCATCAGCCTCCTGTAGCTTACCTCAGCTCACGCTGTTAACGTATTTACCCATGCTCCTTGGTGCAGTTCATGTGTATACCCGCTACCTTCTCTGCATACCTTGGCCTAAAGCTAAAAGACGTTTACACAGAGTGCTAGCTGATCCACATCGTCTACTACGCCTGTGGTTTCTGAAACAGTGCAGTTGAGGGGTGTCAACAGGGAACGTAAGGCAAGTCAACAGGGTACCTGACATAAGCGATGAAGTACTCCATTGATATTGCACCACACAGAACTGTGCATTGTTCTCTTGTAGTAATTACAGGCAAGATAACCTGCTTTTCCTCTTTAACCTGCTGTGTAACAGGCCATGCGTCTTATGACAAATGTCAGGAATGTCTTAAACAATAGCATGCCAAATAGAAAGGAAACATGTAACAAGCAAGGCAGGTGCATGTTCTTAAAACTCCTGTGTCCGAGAACCGGGTCTCTTACAATTGGCAAACATCACACCCCACGACTGATAGATGCAGTACATGAGGTGAGGGAAAGGGTTAATGCCGCCTGCGGTGGTCTAGAGGCACTTACATAGCACATTTGGAACAATAAAATTGAAATTACAAGCGCGGAACAAAGACATATCGCCACCCATTAGCATGCTAAAATGTAGCATCCTTTCAGGTTTGAATGTATCACTTTCCATAATGATGAATGAGATGGGAATGTGAGAACCTTCAGGATCAACAGTATGAGATAACACACAAACTCAGGGTCCCAAAAGTAAAGTGATATTATACTCGGCTGGGTCTCAGTAATATCCACAGACCTGAAGAAAGCTCATGTTAATGTAAAAAAGGTTTTGAAAGGCAAGCTCAGGCGGCTTAGCAAGTCAAATATATACACCTCAGCATTACTTTTGGCCAAGTGCTACAGTAGACCCTCTGTATGGGTGTGGGCGTACGTTTGTGTGTAAACTGGAGTGAACCTACCTCTAGGGCCCCAATGCCGCACAAGCAGAAACAAAACCACAGGAGGATTAAAGGCAGCGTGTTCGACACGAGCAAATAAACGTGCGTGAACTGGCCTCGGCACAGTTGGACGGGAGTTCAGGACTGCAAGCCACACCAAACCCCTCCCAAAAAAAAAAAAAAAAAAAAAAAAAAAAAACACAACAACTAACCAAACCTGACCCCCAACTGCCACCATCCATCACTCTACTGCCATGGTCCAAATCCACTGGATATACTAGGGGGTTGCTACAGACAGCAAGCTGTTTTGCTGGGGCTTGTTTTCTAGCTAGGCTAAAAGTTAATCGTTGACCCCATAACACATTTCATATCAGCAACCACGTGGTCGCGCCGAACGATGTTATAATCCTCACAAATCCCAGTCCCTCAGCAGAGGAGAACCACCCCTACTATCTCCCCTCGGGTTAGCAGCCAATGGCCACGGCAGTCTTTTCTAAAGAGGTTACTCCTGCATGGTTGGACATGTGTTGTCAGACACCGGGTGGGCTAGCATGCTACGCTTCAGCGGGAGAATGAGGAGAGAAAATCTGGCTAACCACCAGTTAGTCAGATGATGAAACACGTTGGGCACTTCTTAAACCTGCCTGTGCACAAGACAAAGTACCACAGGGCTTTCCTTGGGGGGGGGGTTTGTCCTCTGGTTAATATGAGAAATATCCTGTGTGAAAACACGGTGGCCTCCTCTCTTCCCTTCAAAAAGGCATGAGAGTGTGGCGCCTGGATGTGCGCTAGGAAGGGAGGGGCACAACCCAACCCCTGTGGGAACATGAACTTTTCAGAGACAGGCAGAGTAAAGGGCAGTAAAGATGGACACGCCTGCCTAGGGGTGGTGGAAAGTGGGGCAGCATTGAACGCATGCCCCGTCTTTGTTCATGCCTCTCTTTTCCTTTGGCCCTGCATGAAATGCACTCAGAATCCCATTTTGAATGAAACAGAGGGGGGACTGTACTGCGACTGTACTGTGTGCGATGTCCAATTACACACCGCATCCCTTGGCGGTTCCTGACAAATGGGCGGGACCCTTGCGCCCTGGTAGCACAGAGCAGAATTCGAGCCAAGAGATTGAATCGCTCCAACAGCTGCTAGACAATAGAGGCGAGCTTCCGCGGAGGACTGACTGAATAATAGAGACCTGCCGCAAAAACAGTCCATTATAGAACAGATGCCCATGCAGCCAATGACTTTCGTTTGCTGCGTATAGTTAATAGGTGCAATAGCACTACAAAAATGTACCCGATTTGTGCAACCCCAGGTGTACTTTGCACCGTTACGAAGGTCAGCGGAAAATTGGAGCTCATTTACAGAAATGAGAGTGGGAGTTAGCGGCATGCAGTTAGCTTAGCAGCGGTTCAGCTAACTGCCCTCCGTGAATGAGCGGCCTTAAGGGGGAAATGTGCCAAATTGCCAGGAAGATAAGCTGTGGCCGAAAGCAAACGGGGAAGGGCTAACACAGCAATTACTTAGCAGATAAACACTTTACCTGAATGTGCACACAGAGAGGTGAAATCTACATTGCGACTGCAAGATAAAGAGTACGTGTGAAACATTTCTGCACTGTGTCAGCTTTTCAGCAACTCCTGCCTTTTTTTTTTTTTTATCATTTGCCTCCCACCAAAGTCAAACACGCTGGTAAGAGAGCGGTTAGAAAGGCCCGAAGCACTGAGACCTTACTGGCAAGATAAGATAATAAACCCCATGGCGCTGCCTTTAACACCAATAGCCGCCAACAGAACACTCAAGTGACAAAGCACCAGGGGGCCTACAAACACAGCCACTTCAACATCATAAAACCGATTCATACAAGCTCAAGATCCTATCAGAGCAAATAACCAGTTGAGTCAGAGCTACATGGTTGCTGCAGCTGTAAGATAAATCATTATTGCAACATAAACGTAGTCCTAAAGAAAATTTGAGCCAAAACACTGACAACACAGCCTCGCTTACAATTGGTCAATAATGTTTTGTTTTTACATGCTTCCCATATGAAATGGCCTTTGTTTGGGTTGCGTGTTCTGCGTGTAGCTATTCTGAATAAAATGTATAAGCGCTGAATTCCACAAGCAGTGAATGAGAATAGCAAAATAACGCTAAAGACAAGGTCTATCTATACACATGAAATCTCGTTTTTCCAAATCTTCTTCCTTCTCTATCATTTGGCTCTGCCATTTGTTTTGGTAAATTTTACCGCCTTGTTCTCATTAAACGAGCTTCCTAGAGGGTATACTGGTTTCTGCTTGTAGCGCCGTAGTGCACTCTTGGTGTATGACCCCGTCAGTCGCCGTTCGTCTGAAGTGTACAGCAGGCTTAAGAGCACGGTTATCTAACTCTGATAGAGTGAGACAGGAAGGCAAGACACTTTGCCTCAAGACAGGACGGAGTAATTGGATACAAGTGCTCGCTTCAAAGTGAATCTCCACTTATTCCAAGGTGCGCAAGCATGTGCATGCTAAACGTGAGCACAGCGTTCCTATTTCGAATAATTGGGAGTCTGTTGGCCAGCGAATGGAGATCTTCAGTGTAACGTGATTCGACAAGGACGTGCAGTGCTGAAGCAAATCAGATGCAAAGTGACTCTAACCAACATTGCCAGAAATGAGGCAAGGGCATCGGTATACATTAGACTCCCTCCATAGGGGTCTAATGAATTACAGAGCGCTTTTGAAATGTGCGGATCTTGTCATGTCGGCGCAAATGCTAAGCATAGCCCGCATCTGAGAACTTGCAGTAATCAAAGACCTGTATTACAGCCTATTTAGGAAATATGTCCTCCATAGCTTTCTGTTATACTAGTTAGCTCATCTCTGGTGTCCTCGTATAGCAGTATTGGCATCGAAGTATAGCAGCTTAGATTTCCTGTAAACTCCAAGCCATCTTTGTTTGCAACTCGATGTCCTCATAAGGAAAACGTGTCCAAGCAACCTTATTTTTCGGGCTGTGTTTACATGTATACACTACATATGCGTGGGTGAGGGTGTTCCGGTGGCCAATAAGCTCAAAGTCTATCAACAGTTCAGCAACCGGCACTACCCTGCGTTGCTGACAGACAAGTGTGTATGGTTTCAAGGGTCAGAGACTTTTGGCCCAGATCAAATATCAAGAGTTCCACGTGGGTCTGGCTTTAGACTACATAAAAACTACAACCGTAGTTTTGTATAAAATACACACTAGCAGCACACATCTCATGGCTAAAATAAGTTATGCCTTGATCGTTTGATTACACTGTGGAAAAACATTGGATGTTCCTCCTTAACTAGAAGACTTATTCTTTCCTCCATTATTCATGCCAATATACACTCTCACTGATATATCTTTGATGTGCCAATATCGGATACAACGGTTGGGCTCTATTCTCTACAGACAGACAGCTTTAATAACAAACCCCTGCATCATTGTAGGTGGGACTGCAAAGGTAACAAGATCTTGTGCTCATTACAAAAATATGTTTTCCACAAGTGCCTGTGTGCGTCTTCCCTCTCCCATTGGCTTACATCTCATGGGAGGTAGGTTTCACCCTGCGTAACTCCATGTTCCGAATCAACCGATCGGGGCGTGTCTAAACAAAAACAACCCACTACACACCCATATACATTGTTATAGCTCATAGCTCACACACTTTTGCAGATTCCAGATTCCAAAAGGGTCACGCTAAACTCGAAGTGTCAGAACAAAAACAATGGTGAAGTATTAACACTAAAATTCTAATTTAATGAAGGCAGGAACCAAGCCCTATTGGAAAAACCCAAGCACACACACATTCAATACAAATGAGACAAAAGACAGATATATCTACGTATTGTTTTCACTGACGCTATCCCATACACTGCCTTGCCTGGGCATACCTTTTACAGATTAGAAAGCAGCCTTTCATTAAAAAGATCCACGGGAAATCTCTAAGGTTAAGTGACAAAGAAAGAAGATCGTAATCTACTGTAGTTTCACACTACCCCAAAGACTCATACCTCCAGATTCCCAGCTCGGAACTGTCCTCTACTGTGTACATTGTGAGCGCAGCTAAGCTGGCAATGCTCCTTTCGTCTTTTTCAGCGGCGGTGCGCTTGAGAGAAACCACCTGTTACCATGTCCACACACAGAGAGGAAAAAACAATGGCTCGCTGAGCTGTGACCACTCAACCGGCGGTGTCTGTGCTCAATACATGACTCAGGCACTGCCTGGTCCATGCATATTGCTCGGTCAAGCAAGGGAAAGCGTGGCTGTCAAAGCGGTGGCGTTTCAGAGACACATGACGGAGGAGAGGGAGCTTAATGGAATCATACTTTAGTTAATGCCTAACCCCGTTTTCCACCGCAGGCTGCGTTAGTGCACTCACATGACTGAGCTTGGGAAGAAGCCATTAAACTTGGATGGTTGGATTTCACCAGACAACACAGGTAGGGCTTAAAGCCAGCAAATGCGTAATTGCACATCTAGCACTGGGTTACCGACCATACATTCATTCTGAGAGGTGTGCTGGTGTAATAACACAGGGGGTGACATACAGTATCCTGCTTAGTGTGAGAAAGCACACACCTGTAGGTAACCGTCTTCAGGACATTGAAACCACGGTGACACTATGACACACGTCTGAAAATATGTTTGTGTGTTCAGATTCCACAGAGGATGCCAGACGACAGAAAGCGGACAGGTGTGTCTCATGCAGGCGGACATGTGTCCCGTTTGGCGACAGTAACAGAAACTGCAGAGGATTTTCTGAACCTCACGTAATGCGAGACCAACCCACAAAAGCTCCCATCTAGCTCCAGTGGCAATAGAGTTCCTCAGAGAAGATAAGAAGATATTACCACAACCGGCGTCACAGCTTTAAAACACCCTGTAGTCATAAACAATGGTGCTGCAGTACCGCAAAGTTATTAATACACAGTTGATTGCGTTATGTTCAGAGCAACATGTTTTTATTATGGAGAGTCATTACACAGACAGACCAAACGCAACTGGTGCTGTCAAGCAGACAATGACAGTTTCAGTGTTAAGACCACACAGGAACTTAATTCCTGCTAAACCAGTTATATACAGTACATCCACACAAACACTAAGAAAAACTAGGCTTAGATCTGACCAGTAAAGTGACAGGTGGGTACACAGCAAATTCCTCACTGAAACAGATAGGCCTGTGTAACAGTCTATTTCCATAAAACATTTAACTTGGTTCAAGGTGGGTTCAAACAAATCTGAGTTATTACTTCACCACTGTCTTTTACTGCAAGAGCAGTAAAGTCAGATATCCTCTTCATATCAAAGACCTGTGTGTTTTCCTTTCAGGAGGGTTTGTTCCTGGAATTGTCTAGTACAGTACAACCCTGCACTAGCTTTCATTCTCAAGATGTTTCAACATCAATAGCTAAGAAAGTGAGCCATTCTTCAAATAGTCTAGTGGTTACAGTAAATATTTTGACTGTAATATGTAATGGAATCAGTAGTTTCCACAGAATTTAGGATTCTTATGAGTCTTTCGAACTCTCTTGTATTGTAAATATGTGAAGGTTTTAATTTGATGGCTGAATTCAAAGGTCAATGTTTTGAATGACATGACTTTAACGGGTATCCCAAGCAATGAGCAAAACATGAGCCATGAGCTAGGCAAGAGCAATACACACAGATGTCTCCAAATACTTTCTACAGCTAACGATAGTGTCAACAGTTCAATTCCCATGCCTCAGCTTGATATTTGTTTTAGTTAATCCTCTGCATTTAGAGTGATATTTGATGAAAATGTATTTCCTGTGACTTGGGGCTGGGGTTGTCATAAATAATTTTCCTCAAGCTTGTGTGGACCAAGTAACCGTTAAAGGAGATCTAGCAGGCCAAATGCCAAGACTTTCTCACCATGTTCCACCTCAGCCTCCAGTGGGGCCTAAGGGTGTGTGGGTGGTGGTGGTTGGCTGTTGACAAATATAGAGAGACGTACATGCAAATATTATTGGCACATGTCTGGCGACAAATTAAAAGAAAACAAAACACGCACAAAGACAGACTTACGCCACTATGACTATCAAAATGGCGTTATGAATTAAGGTTCATTTACGAGCTACAACTCACGGAAACCGCCCGGAAAAAGAAAAGTTGATTCACTTTTGAATCACTGGGGAGTTATTTGTCATCATCATCCTGGAGTGCTACGTGCCAAACTGCTTGAAGTCAGCACTTTCATGAGAAACAGGCTGAGAGTGTGTATGAGGCCTGGCTGTCCGATGCAGACCGTAAGGAAATGACCTCAGAGCAGCCAGCGCTGGGCAGCTAGCCAGCCTCTTCCCTATGCAGCAGGCTCTTCCAGAGCACACTGAGCTAGCCTTCATCGCTAGCCCAGAGAAACTGTGTCAAGGCAGGGGGGGGTGATGACACACACACTCTCTCCCTCCCCCTCCATCCAGCTATTGAAGACAATGGACGTTGATGGAGAGATAACTGTCTGGCAGCACCGGGCAGCCCGAAACAATAAACCATGCGGCTGAAAGCTCTGGAAAGAGTGCTTTCCAATGTACTGTAGCTCACCGTTGGTATAAAAGGGGAAGCTGTGTGTATAAGTGGGATACCTACTCTCATCTAAAAGAGACCAGCTGTGAGGCATAGTCCTGTCCTTGGCCTAACCGCCTGGTCAGGCACTGCAAACTGAAAGGGGAACACATTGCAGCCCTTTGTTCACACTGCCTTCTTTGCTTATCCATAAAAACTTGCTGGCACATCATGGGATGCATGATTTTGCCAAAGAAATACTGGTCTGATAGAGCTAGCTTAAAGACAGATATACAGACAGGCAGGCTCTCTCCATCAACGCCACAGACTTAAGTGTATACGTTAGGCTCCCCGTGGTGTCATAGGTCAACGTGCAGCGGCGTCGTGTGGGCTCAGACAAAGCTACGCTCATTTGTCAAGACGTCCATGGCTTTTGTCCAGAGTACCAGTTTAACAAAAAGGGAGGGTTGATTACTAATATGCGTTTTAAGGGGGGGGGGGGGGAATAAACAGCCATTTATGGTGTGCAGTTACAAACATTATTATTCAATTACATCTTGATTACTGAGGCCAAAGAAGTTAAAACAAAGAAAAAATTAATCTGAAGTAATTTACTTATCAGAGTTAATCAGTTCCATTTTGTAAACACTCCAGAACTACCAATTAACTGGGAAAAGTGGTGTAGAGAGGGAGGGTAGCGAAAAGTACATCAATGTAGGGCCGTTTGGGAAATCTGCAGCTTTTGGTAAGTTTCCAAATGTATTAAAGTACCATGTGTGCTTTTGTTTTCCCATTGCGGAGTGTTGTTATAACTCTTGTAGTAGACCACTGATGCTGACGAGCCATCTGCCCCACTGCGATTAAACAGTACACAGCAGGCCATCGTATAGCTGGATAAAGGTATTTGGGACACCTATTTACGACTCTGCATGCTGGAACCCGACTGGGTAATCTGTTAGTCAAATAGGTTAACTGAATACGTTTAGATTGTATGCAATTCAAGTCCAGAGAGGAAGACTAAAAAGTGTTTAAACAGCAAGGTTTATCAGGGTGGAATGACCAAGTCAATTTAACCCGAGATCTGAAAAACCAAGACTCGGAAAATAAAGTACACAAATTTGTTATTTCCAGTTATTAATTGCCATCTGCTTAACAGCCCTTAAAATGTAGGCTAACCCATTGTCAGCTTAACCGACTATATTAGCTACATTAAAATTGAAGTAGCTAAACTTATGAGCCATTTAAAGGCAGAGATATCGTAAAGATAACTAAAAGTTTGGATTTCTTCGAAAGACTAGGCTAAGTATTATTCTATCATTTTCTCTTTTTCGAGCACCGTCTGTCGACACGCCACATAGATTTTGACATAGAAAGTGCGATTGTCGTGTTGGACAATGGACTGGTCTCCATATGGGACAGACACCTTTGAAACTGCCAGCCGCTGATTGTCCACAAAGCAGATTTGAGATTCAAATGAGATGCAGATTAACTTCTACCCGAGACCAACTACAGGACATATACTTTTGTAATATTGTTTTAATCCTTAAGATCCAAAATAAAGTGTGGAAACTGGCTAAACACTCGCCATCTAACTCATATAGATCTGAGGCAAAATGAATAACGGCGCTTTAAAATAACTATGATTCATTGAGAAATGTTACCTTTCTTTGGTAGGCTATTAGCCTTGTAATCGGGAAGTTTCAGAATGAATCCCAATCGAATTTCCCAAAAGCATCTAACACATAGAAATAAAAAATCCGCTGAACAGCAATTGTATATTGTAGACGGGAAAAAAGTACAATTCAATTCTTTCCGGAGAAGGATCTATCTGGGTGCGTATTCCTTACGGGTCAGTCAAGTTTGCTGAGCGGTGGCGCACAAAACAATCTTTCCACGCCTCTGTCCGCCATATATCCGCCCCCTATCACGGTTTAAAGGGCCACTGCACTATTAATTCTCCGAGTCACCCCTGTAATAGGCAGTGCATCAGCTGTTCTAAAATAGGAAGTTAATCCGTTTATATCGTCCTCCTCATCAGGTACGTAATCCTCATCGATTATTCTTGCTACCATAAACCTAATTCATGTGGCTGTGCAATCTTCTGTCATTTCCCTTAGTGAAAACAATTAAAATAATGTTATTAAGAAGAGAAACAACAGGACATGTTTCCATTTTCATTTTTATTTTGAAAATAGTATTTTTGTCATCATCAGATCACCTCAAGGTCATGATGACACTGTGTTTATTCCCCCACTGTATGTTAAAGAATAATATTTGATCACACAGAATACATCCTTGGCACTAAAACACCCATTATACTACAACATCTTTTAGATGGGTCACACTGCCATTTTGCAGGTCCAATACGTCCAGAACTGGTGGGAGTAAAGTAAGATGAAGGGTTTAAATACCTCAGTGCAAAAGCAAACAGCAGTAGCCTACTGGAAAAACAAAACACAACAGAAAACAGTGGACTCTTTAAGAGATTCATTGTGTTTCATATTTGCAAATGATATGAAATGTCGATTCACAACAGTCTGAATCCTTACACTCACAAGCAGGTTCTCAACTTCATTAAGTTGGTAAAAATATCAAATGTACACTTGAATGTACAAAGTGACTTATAGTGTGTGTGTTTTTTTTTAATTTACTGCAGGAATAACTGATTATGACATTCTGTATAAAAATATATCTATAAATGTCTTTCATTTCAATGATAGATAAGGTCATTTATTTTAATTATTATTTATTATATATTTGACTGATAGATTTTAGCACTAATAGGGCGGGAGAAATTTAAGAGAACTGCATCCACCCTTTTCCAAAGCCACACACACACAACCACACAAACACACCTAATGTAATTGAACTATCTTTAATCTGGTATGAGAATAAAGTACATTCTGCATGGGGCCTTTTTGTTTCAAATATAGGCTACTGGCCAAAGGTCAGGAATGTGCACAAACTACACATACTGTAAAATCTGAAAAAAAAGTTATCACCCAATTTTCCAGTAGATTTGTAGCACAAGTGAAATATACTGAAATCCATGCGTGCAGACATACAGGATTCAGTTGTCATCTCAAACAAACTCTATAAATTTGTGGTTGTCTCTGTATTTACAATTTCCTAATTAAATGAAGGAAAAACTCTACTTCACAGGGAATTTCATTCATTTAGTACTTCGGATGAACAAAACAATAAGAGCAAATTAAAGCCAGCCCGTCTGATTATCCACCGGAGGCATGACCGGCGTCCCTATAACGTGTGTGCGGTTTTATGATCATCTTATTTTGGTTACTTCAGAACATCAATTATTTTAAGCACACTGCTTTGATGGGGCACTATACCCCACTTGTTGAAAGATTATTTCCTTGTGTGCCTTTTAGTGCTATTGGTTAAGTAACGCTACACAGGCCTATGTAGCTGTAAAATAACCTGAATGGTGAGTGGAGAGGTGGCCTGTTTGAAATTAAATCATCTGGCATGACCTATAAAAGGACAACCATTACTTCAAAGGGACCATTATGAAAATAATTAAACATGAGCTCATTCAAGCATTTGTGTGAATTGTATGCCCCAAATTTGATTCTTGCTTGGACACACCCTGGAAATTAGGCTGGAGAGATGAATGGGGTTATGAGCCCAGACTTCCCATACAGGTTCCCAGAAACCAGAACCAACCAGAAGACACATTTGTGAGATTAAAAAAACAATGTTTTCATGGGCTACTCACAGGAAAAGACCCCCTTCTGTTATATGTATAATTTATCCAACTACCAGTGTATTCTCTTTAAATCTTTCCCCCCCCCCCCCCCCCCCCCAGTGAGGCCCACCACACACCAAATGGGCAATTAAATGACAATTTTCAAAGCCCTTTGAGCCGTTTGTTGGAATCTTTGAATGTTCTTTCTGCAGGGTTCTCAAAGCTCAGCAAGGCTGTTGTAATACCCTAGGCTCTTTTAATGGGGACCCCCACTTTCCTCATTATGCTGCCGTTCTCTCCTCTAGAGAGAGATAGGAATATATAACAGCTGATAAGAGAGATAAATCAACATTTGAGCAAATGAAATGGCTTCTGGCCCAGAGTTGTTTCCCAGATTCCAAACCCAATCCAATTTCTCCTCTTCCCTGGCTTCAGTGCGTTATTCAAGTTAGCCTTGAGTCAAGTTAACTGTGATCGAATTATCATCGTCTAACACCATCTGACATTCTCTACTGACAAACACTGTGGTTTAGGCCAGTCACACTGGGATATCTCTGATGATCATTTGTTATTGTCTTTTTAATGGGATGCTTAAGCTAGTTTAGTTACTGAAAGAATTCAAGGAACAAATGATGAGTTGATTAATGACTCTGTTGACTCTGTTAATGCTGGCTGTTAGATGTTAAATAAATGAGGGCTGTCACTCGCGGTAATCCAGCCAACTGTATTTGAGCTGCGGCTCATTTTTTAGGTTTTGTTAATCGGATACAGAGAAAGTTGTATCACAAGGTAGAAAAGCGAGAGAAAGGTGAAAAATGACTAAAAGAGATGTTTTCCCAACATGACAGGGGGTGCGTAGACTGTAAATGAACGCACATCCAAAGTACCAATGTGCTTTCAATTTGATAGAGCGAGTGAGAATGACAGACGTCAGCAGGTGACAGCTAGACTGATAACTGGATTTCACAGCGCCCGTCCCACTGAATGCTAATGGGCGCCAAGTCGGATGCGTTTTTCGCCACCTCTCCGACACTTTGCACCTATGAATCCCGATACATTAAACAGACTATTACAGATGACTGTTGACGCACTATACTCTTCTCTCAAAGGAACAGTATATTCACACTCACGGACCTGTGAGTGTGAATATACACACAGCTCATTTCCTAAAGGGTCGCCACTTGGAAGATTGAGCCTACAGTGGTTTTGTCTTCCCCATATATAAATCTTTACGTCTCGTCACTCGTCGGATCCACTGCCTGCCCCACCCTAGACATAACTGTACAGTTTACCATTGACTACCAGCAGGGCTGCCATTGAAAAATAATTTATTTCAGAAACGTACCGTGCTAAATTTTTCCATTCAGATACTGCATGATATAAGCTTTGCGTACAGTGAAATCACTCCACAGTGGAAAAAAAGCACTTTTTTTTTTCTTTTTTTAAAACTATGAACATTGTGAATATGCCACGAGTTTCACTATAGCGTTAATGAGACTGCCTTACGGGAAGGGCTTGGGCACCGGAGGAGAATGCCAACCTTTAGTGGCATTTTTCCAGGCTATAGGCTTATAGTTGCTGTGTACCAGTCTCTTAATATCCATACACACAGTGAATGCTCTTTAAAGCTTACGCAGTGAAGAAGACAGATAGCTGTTCGCACAGTCTTGTATTTGGGACAGTGCGGCCGCACCGAGAGTCCCAATCCATGACATCATCTCTTGGCGCCGACTTAAAGCTGATAGTTGTCAGCAGAGCAGCGTGCAGTCGCACCGGCGGGAGGTTAAAAGGCGTCTCTCTGCGTCTTATCAAAATGGCCCCCGTAGAGGTTAAAGCGGAACCAGCAGCTGTGCCCGCATGTGTCAGCCACAAACCACTTCAGACGCCAGCCTGTTTTGACTTCCACTCCAGCTGGATGTCACCGATGCCGTGGGTATGGGCAGCAAGAGGGATGTGTGTGTGTGTGTGTATTATGAGACAGAGAGATAGAGAGAGAGCGAGAGAGAGAGAAAGAGAGAGAGAGAGAGCTGGCAAAGGGTGAAAATATAGTGTCGTAGGCAGATAATATCACAGGGTTTGAGCACCAGGCCAGCTGTTACGATGCCACATTCCATGACTGAGTCAGAAGTTAATGTCACAAATGGTGCCAGGTTTCATCAATAAGCCGTGTGTTGCTCTATCAAGGCATCTCCGATCCATTGTAACACATTCCACAAAACAAACTTCTAACTCTTACTTCCTCAGGACTCTTTAGTCTCGGCATTCGGGGCAGGCGTTGACATTTGATCTGCTGTGCCAAAATGTCCGTTTGGGTTCTTTTAGCCAAAGAAAACGCCATCGTTTCCCAAATGGGAACCCCGTAAATGTCTCCTGTCACATCCAGTCAGGCAATTGGGAGGGATATTAGTTAGATTTGGCCTGGTTTTCCCCACACCCACATTCATCTTTCCTCACTTCCATTTTGATTCCAGTCTGTGTATCCAATCCGAACACATGTCCTTTCGATTCCACAAGGCTCCATCATATTGGTCGTCTGATGCATTCTCCTCTGATGCATTCATTATACAGTATATTGAGTCATTGAGCTCCATTTTACCTTAAGGTACATGTACAGATTCTCGTGACTTTGTACAGAACCTTCTAGAGATTGTTTACTTTTTGTATGCGTACAGAGTAATAACAAAGGGGAAAAAGATAAGAAATAAATGTTACAAAAAACTCATGCAAATCAAGACAGCTAAACAAACGTGAATAAGATGCTGTAGATATCGTCTCAGTACATATCTCCCAGTCCTGTTGAGAGAATTACAGTTCTATGCTGGCACACACAAACACTCAAGGAAAAAAAGAAGTACTACAAATAAAAAAAGCACTATACTTTTGTCCTGGATGCATACATAATGTGTCTTTAACTAAATCAGAAACGTCAAGAAGCAGCCATGAAAAGGAAAAGAGAAACAGCTGACTTGTTTTGGGCTGACTGATGTGTATGTAATGCTGTGTTCTCCTTTGACACCATTTCTTTTTTCTTCCGGTGTGTCCCTTTAAGAACGATCACACAAAGGAGGAGAAGCCAGCAATGGGGGCCCGCGAGCCAGGGGCCATGCTGCTGGGGGGCCTGTAGAGAGTGTTGTGCTGACTGGGGGGGTTGGAGCTCTGCTGAGAGGGGGTGGGAGTCCGGCTGCCTTTGGGCCTGAAGAGGCTGCCCTGGCCCGGGGGCTGGCCCTGGCCCTGGGCCTGCTGCGGCTGAGGGCTGGGCGAGCTGAGCTGGGGAGGCAGCGGGGGCAAGGGGGGCAGGGGAGGGGGCACGGCACAGTGCTGCTCCGGCTCGCCCGACTCAGACTCGGTGTAGCTGTAGGCCTGGGCCCGGGATATGCCCTTCTGCTGGCGCCGCCAGGAGTTGTAGTAGGTGGGGTCGCTGATGTAGTGGTTGACGAAGGAGTGTGTCTTCTGGCGGTTGGGGTCCACCTCGTACTCGCTGTCGCTGCCCTGCGGGGGGGAGAGGCACACACACACACACACACACACACACACACACACACACACACACACACATTGTTTATAACCAGTTAACTCTTAAGG
>JAODLI010000281.1:0-12154 GCA_027575585.1 Percopsis omiscomaycus | reverse complement strand
CACACACACACACACACACACACACACACACACACACACACACACACACACACACACACACACACACACTCACACATGCATACACATTTACACTATGTCCACCTTTCATCCACCCCCCTCCTTCTCACTGTCTAGATCCATCAGGCAGCGGTGAAGAAATGCAGACTAGAGGGAAAAGGGAGGAAAGAGTGCAGCTCCAAATTGACTGCCTCAGCAGAACGCTGTAATGGGGCGTGAGCCCTCTTGGCTGCAAACAGGAAGGAGTCGTGGCCAATGGGACAGCGGCCCCGGGACTAACCTGAAGGCCTAAGATTGGACACTACACCCGGGCAGGAGAAGTCTTCATTGCGAAAAAGACGTGTGGCCTTGGCTGAATGGAGCACTGCTGGACTAGCTCAGCCTGGCATTGTCTGCCTCAGCTTTACTGCCCGTTGCGTTGTTTAAAGCGAATACCAGAATGGGCGCTTGATAACGCGATAATGTGGACACCTCAGTCAGTCTCATCAGGTAAACAGATGTTTAAAGACCCAGGCGAGGAGAGGCAGGGGCAGAATATTTGTTTGATGTTGGACTGGAAGCCTGACAGAATGTGCCTCGACCTGCCAAGTGTGTTCATGCCAAGTACTGCACAGGCGAGCTGGAGACACGCTGGACCCGGGCACGCTGCTAAGATCACATGCTAACACACACACACACACACACACACGTTCTGCATTCAGACGCACAGGCAGTCGTACAGACATGGTCTGACCGCAGAATCTCAGCGTCGGGGTGCTTCCCGGGATGTTCTGGCTCCCGCTAACCCAAGGAGGGGATTGTACTTGGCAAGATCCACCTTAGCCCGTCCAGCTGTCATCTTGACAAACGAACCTTGGAAGAATGAGAAGATCTATTTGTGTGTGTGTGGGGTGGGGGGGGTGGGGGGGACCTGTGTGTATGTGTCTGTATCTCTGCGTTTGTGTGAGCGAAGTGAGTGAGGAAGAGGTACAGATGGCTGCTGTTTGTTGCTTTTTGGTTTATTTGACAGGCAGCTACAGTAGCTGGGCTGTCTGTTTTTGATGGATATGGATCAGAACAACCTGGAGCAGAACCAGCAGGGGACAGATTCTGGGCTTTCAATCATATTTTAAAAAGTTATCAAGCATATACACGCATTGCATATTTGTGTTAACCATTTCTATATAAATAGGCCTAATTTTTATATATATTATATTTTGTGTGTGATAATATTAATGTATGTATACATTGTAAAATGTATAGCTTAGTTAGTTCTGATGAAATGCTGCCTTCATTTTAACAGAATGTTAAATGATAAATGGTGTATGACCTATTCAGCTATTGACAGTTATTTACTTATTATCTATGTGTTGGACTCCCAGCCAGAAGGTCGTGGGTTCAAACCCCAGAGTGGGCCTACCTGTAAGCATCATCCTTGAGCAAGATGCTTAACCCCTATCTGCACCATGTATGTGCAAGTTTCTTTGGATAAAAGCATCTGCTAAATTACCAAATTGTAATAATATTTACATTATAATAATATAATGCCTCTAAATTGAACACAGTGTAAACGTAATATCATTGTTATATTTCTTCTTTAGGTATACATGTGAATATAAGACTATACTGAAACCAAAGCTAAAGCTATACACGTTTTAACATATTGTCAGCCGAGTGGGGTGCCGAGTGCAAGCAGTAACCAAGCAGTAACCACGTGCGAGTAAACGAGCGTGCTGCCAGATATTGTGAAGCATTTCATTGCACAATAGGGGTTTTTATTATACACATACAATGTGATGTTCTAGCTTATTTATACCACGTTGTATCTCTCCTTAACGCCCTGTCTCTGTGTGTGTGTGCGTGTCTGTTTCTGTGTGTGTGTTTACTGTATGTATTTGGGGGATATGGGTGTTAACAGAATACAAAAGCCCTATCACCCCATGACAGTATCCATTGTATTTACATGAAAAGATTCTGACAGAAGCCTTCCATTATAAATTACAAAGTAAATAGGATCAGATTATTCTGGTACAGGCCTCAATTTCGATTTGCCTCACATTTTACCTCCAGGAAAAAGCCACTCAAAAAGGGGAAAATGGAAAAATACAAACATATTAACTGAGATTAGATTTTTTACATAACATGACTGGCATCTAAAACCACTATTCAGCCATATTCAATGACTTTTTTTCCTTGCAAATGACTTGTATCCTCTGTTGTGCCACTCGTTACTTTCTGTTAAATATGATTTTCTTTTGTTAGGCCCCTGCCTCGTGGCAACCATAAAAGAAATTACAGGATTTCAGTACCTGTCAAATACCATGTCTTTCTTTATGTTTATTTGTCTGTGACTTCTTCAAAGCCTGTCTGTCTACTTGATTTCCTCTCGTCTACCTGTCTGTCTCCCTACCTCTCTCTCAGGGGCAGATGTACTAACATGTTAGCGCCTGTTTTAGGCGTTATTTCGTCGCAACATGCATGGTGGGTGAATGAAGGTTCTCAGAATCTCCTTCACACCACCGATCTACAGGGTCACCTAGGCCAGCCTCCAGGGGTCCAGACAGAGGCCGTTTGTTAAGCTGTTATTTATCTCCCAAATAAAGACCTCCTCATCTCCTTTTAAAGACCCCAAGACAGTTATCCTTGACCTTGAAGTAACTCTTGTGTCTTTTGGTGCAATGATTTACTGTTTAATTTAACACTGTCTGAACCCAGGGGATCATCCTGCCAAGTGACTCCTGATGTCATATCAGAGAGTAGGGGAATTTGTGTGTGTTTATCGGTCTGCTTGTGTATAAATGAATCTTGTCTGGGACATAGACCTTATACAATAAAATGAAACTAACCGTGTCTGATGAACTTGTTTACCAGTCCTTTCCACAGCTTATTCTAAAAATAATTAATGAGATGAACAATGAAAATTACATCTCAGTCTCGCTTCCATGAATACAGGAAATGCACTGAACACTGTTGACAATTATATAAATGCAGTAATAATTTGTTTCCCTGTCAATACCAGGAGATTGTAGGAGACTCTGTTTCCTGGGGCTGAAGGGAGTAATTACATTGATCTCACTAATTTCATTAAAGGAAGGGAAATTAACTTCATGAGGTATTTATTATACTGTATGCCAAGAAGAGACTACAGAGAGTGGGGCTTGTATTTCTGGGGATGTTCATTTCATAAAGAAACTATGGAATGCCACAGATATTTACTTTCTGTGTCGTAAGCTCCTTGCATCTCCTTGCACGCAAAACCCATGTTCCTTCACTTGGCTGCCATTCCCGTCTTCATGCTATTCAGATAACTGTAAAGTTGCAACATTTCGCTAATGGTCTGCCCTTGTGAAGTAGATGTGAGAGTGCAGGCCCCTGCTTCTCAAGGACATTTGTATTAGTAACAATGTAAAAGCACTCCCACTTTCAACATCTGAAATCACTGCAATTGTTTGACTGTACAAAGGGAACAATAAACAGCAAAGTGTGTATAAAGGGAAATTATTGAAATGTCTCCAAACCAGGATGCAGTGGATGTAAGAAAATACACAGCTGGGGTTTGGAACGAAAATATCCCGATGTGAATTTTCAGGCGGAGTTCCAAAAAAAAGAGGATTTTGTAATAAGCCAAAACATTATAGAATAAAACAAAGCACAAATGAAATGCTGACATGACTGACGGGGGCTTCTCCAGATGGACAGAAGGGCCTACCTATCCCATTCCTCCCACTTCGTCCTCTAAAGACGGCCCTTCTGCCTCTAAAAAAAGGAGTTTATTCTCTCTCACTCCCCTGACATGGTGGGGTTTATGAACTGTGTGTGTGTGTGTGTGTTAGCGCTGTCAGGAATTGAATGCCTGCCAAGGAAAGGCCAGGAGTAGTGCTGAAAACTACAAGACTAAACAAAGCAACAAAGCAACTGGAACACATACAGTACATTACTGTAGACTGAGTATGTGTTTGATAGACTTAGTGTATCCAAACTTGCTATTTTCACAGCTTGAAATTATTTGGCATGAAATCGTTCCCATGCAACATAATGCTTCTAACGCGTTCCATATGGGAAGCGTCACGGTTTCCTAGCGACAGAGAACAGGATCAGAATGTGATCCTTAAATATCCCCATCCTGTGGCCTCTTCCCTCCCGTGTTTCTCGCAGTGGACTAGGTTAAAAAAGAACAAAATGGAGTCCTGTGCTTGGCTTAGCTTTGAGTTCTTCCTCTCTTTGTTCAGGGATAAATCAGAAACACAACCAAACAAACGGACAAACAAATGACTATGTACAAAGGCAGTGCTGTGGTACACACACACTATACTGATCCTTTGTTTGCTGCCTGTTGTGTGTACACAAAAAGCAGCCTCTTTTTGTGTTTTGTGAGCACGCACATTTGAATTTCTGTACACACACACACATATAGACTTCACACAACAGTGGGTGAGTAATGCCAACTGCACACAAAATCTAAAACCGCTATACTGCTCACACTACATGGCATTCTGTCTTGTCATCATAGCGGTGTGCACACAACCGAACATAGACGAGGGGGTGCACATTACAAGATCTTTCACCTGGAGCAATCCCAGAAAAAGCGCATCTGATACAGTGAACTGAGTTGTAACGCAGAAAACACACGTAAAAAGTGACCGTTAATGTTTCCTAAATGCTCTAAAGCGAGCCATTTACTATCATTTACCATATTTCTATTAAATATACTGTATATAAAGTGGAAAGAGGCAAGACCTTTTTTTTAACAAGTTGTATATGTTCTTTGAACCAAAATGTGAGAGAAAATAACCAAATGCAAAGGACAGTATGGTTGGGTGGCCAGAATTGTCTATTCTGCAGAGCCAATTGAAGGTACTCTATCGGACATTATGTGTGTGTGTCTGTGTTTAAAAGCGTATGCCTCAGCAGGGGGGCGAGGGGAAGGATGGGAGGGCAGATTGGAGGAGCTGGGGGTTGGCTGGGTCGACTCTGGCAGTTGCCAGGAGGCTTCATTAGAGTTAGGGGAAGAGACCATGAACACCATTTCTCTGGAAGTCTATCAGACACAAACACAAAACCCAGACATGTAACTAATCCGGTTCTAGTGTTACACTCGCGCTCTCTTTTTCTCCTCCTTTTTTTCCAGTCAAAACCATCTTTCTTTGTCTCCATCAAATTCTCCAATGCAATCATTGCCAGCACAGACCAGTTGTACTGTACGCTGCTCTCTGTTCCCTCCCGATCTCTTGCCCACCCCCCTCTCGCTCTCTTTCTGCTGTTTTTGTTGCGGCTGTGTCTGTCAGCGGAGCGGAGCAGTCATTAATCACTGGTAAACGTACGCAGAGGAGAAAGCACGGCACCTCAGGGGGGAGTTCTCTCATTCTGTTTCGGAAAATGCTTCTCTGAACACGCTCCAGAGAGAGAGAGAGAGAGAGAGAGAGAGAGAGAGAGAGAGAGAGAGAGAGAGAGAGAGAGAGAGAGAGAGAGAGAAACTGGAGCACAGGTGCTGCAGCAAGCACAGCAAATGTGCACGGATCCATTACAACACACAACAAATCAGTTTCACACAAAATCAGATGTCGGAATTGTCTGTATTGTTCAACACGCAGACCGATCTTCTTTTGCTCTTGAAAATAAATGTTTTTCTGATGCGACTACGATAATTAAGGTCATCTACGTAGGAAATACAGTATGTATTACTTGGCAACCAACGCAGATTAAGGCTTGGTTTGCATCAAATGCAGAATGGACATAGTATCATAGACACATATCATAGTCTATTTCCTTTCTTGTGGATAGTGTATAGTGACTGTTGATAGTGACATGATAAACATCCTATCTCCTATAAAACATCACTTTCCAACTAGAAAATTGGTGTGACTGAGATAGCTATCAAAATGTATTCATTTCACTGAAGTATAAAAACTTAAACAGCACCTGGATAAAGAACAACAATGTTGACATCCATTTGTAGTCATAACGTGTCCAGCATAAAACAACAAGCTGGAAACTGCACTGTGCATTCGGTGTAAACACACTGGAAGAATGAAATATACATTATGTCCCCACCTCAAAATCAAACAGCTTTAGACAAGTATCACTTCCACCCTCGCATCTCTGTGCCATGGTTTGTCAATGTAATACTCGTGTTTATTGAGATATGGGGCCACACTTTATGGGGAATATCTGCCAACCCCTGTCTCAAGGACAGCCACAGAGAATAAAAGTTCTTTAGCGCATAAATATTGTCCAATAACTTAACGGTAAAGCTGAATTTGCAGTGTTCTTCCCATTACATATTTCAGCTCTAAAAATGGGCTGTCTGCTTTCAAAATTGATATCACAGTTAGACAAACCCTGAAATATTGCCTAGAACAGAGTGAGAACGGCAGTGAATAGGGAGCAAACTCCATAGAAAATCTGTAATAAAAAGCAGTGGGAGGAAGGCACATGCAATAGTTGAATAGAAGAATGACAATGACAGAGAAAAGCGAGATAATAACGTAATTGGACAAAATATCTCTACAACTGTAAGAAATCAGAAGGTGAAAATAACTGGTTGATTGTTTACTTGTAGCCGGCTACACGGTACAATAGATAGACACAGCTGGAGTGCTCGCAGGGAACAGATTATTTACTGTCAGTGCTACCTGTGTCTCTCTGATCTCTGTATCTCTGCTTACTGACATTATAAAGCTGACCATTTTGGACTATTATACAGTCTGTATTATTATACAGACAGCGGTAACAGAGGATAAAAAAAAGTCACAACCTCACTTATGCCACCCAAGGGGTTTGTATCAAAAAGACTATCAGCTTCATTTTGACTAGAATAATGTTAGCGTTAGCATGGCCAGTATATCCTAATTTAAAGATCCTATATATCCTAACTCAAATTAACCACTTTACGAATTTTGGAGCCTCCCATATTGGAAGGATGTTTTTGTCTCCATGGCAGCCATGAAAGACGGGCATTCACACATCCTATTTTTGAGTGTGTGGCATGGCATCTATGATTCACTTTCCCTCTGGTAGTAGTAGTGGTATAGGGGGGCAGGATAGTCTAGTGGTCTGGGTGTCCTAGTCCCAGCCGAAAGGTCCGAGCCCTGGATCCCTGGAGGTTAGGAGTGCCTAACCCCTATCAGCTCCACAATACTAGTAACTGTACTCACTGTAAGTTGCTTTGGATAAAAGTGGACACTAAATGTCTAATTTTCATGCGCATTCAAATGCAGAGTTTGTGCTGGCTACTCTCCTGAATAACACACAAAATAGCAATGAAAATACAGAACAATGCAAACACTTTCTGTATCTTGATTCATGTTATTTGCTGAATAAGCGCACAAATGCAGGGGCACATCTGGCCCACTCTGACATAGAAGGTGCTGGGTTAAATTGTTGAGTTTTCCTTGCGGCTTCAACTTAATGCGGGTTTGGTGTAAGGGTGGGGGAGCAGAGTGGGGGTACAGTGGGTATTTATTTACACCGAGCAAAATAAATCAATGCCTCTCCGCCGAAGGAGAAGTGGGAGGATCAATGGAAAGGTTTCAAAAAGCTCCTGTGAAAAATCAATGTCTCTTACGTGCAATTGACGGCTGTTTGGCCGCAGAAGAAAGCAAACGACAGAGAACACTGGATTATTGTGAGGAATTACTCCCTCCATTATTTCTTTCTGTGTTTCCACCTCTTTGTTCTATTCAGAATGGCCCTTATCTATCCACTCCCCCCACCTCCATCCGTCTCTTTGCTGGTCTTTCTTCTCTGTGCGCGGTAAAGTCCTGAACCGTTCATCCCTATCTGCTGCGAGGACGCGCGGTACAGAATACAAGACGGTTGGGTGGGTCTGGAGTAGAGACCAAAATTCACAGTGTAGCACATCGCACAAGAGGAAACCATGCACATTAGCTGCTGTATAGAAAACATAGGGCTACGCATCTTATGAAATGTAAAGTAAAAATGTTTAGGTATTTCTGTCGTTTCGACATATATTTGTAATGAATCAAACTTCAATGTAGCAGCGTATCAGCATTGCTACTGTAGCATTACCATTGTAGCAGAGTACCAGCATTTCTACTGTAGCATTACCATTGTAGCAGAGTACCAGAATTTCTACTGTAGCATTACCATTGTAGCAGGGCACCGGCATTGCTATCTCATTGCCGGCATGCATCCCCATTCAAACGTTTGGTAATTACTATAGGCCTACTGCTCCTTGGATGACCTTTCCCCAGCAATGGCCAATAAGACATGCATACATTCGGTTTCAAAGCGTAATAGATGCGTCCACAGCTCCCTGGGAGGTGGCCATCTTGATGACGATAGTGAACCTCCCCCCAAAATTTGCATATAGTTAGTGGTCCCTGATTGGCTACGTGCTCAAATTCTAGTCAATACAAATGGGTATGCCAGACAGGAGCTTGGTATTAGGCTTCATTTAACTCTGACTTAACTCTTGGCTCTACAGAGCGGTTCTGCCAACACACCTTTTCCTAAACAGTCAGCATTTCCCCTTGAGCAAAGTCAGGCTCTGAGCACGAAGGCCAGCCAGTAGGGCCCCTGTCATCAGACCTGGCCTGCCCTGTGCTAGTCTGCTCAAAGTGACAGTGCCGATGGGGCTGTGGAGATGGCGGTGAGGGTGGTTGTCACCCTGCCTGTCCCACTGGTGGTAACTTGGTCAGGACAGGGGGAGACCACTGACTGCGTGTCACTCAGCGCTGCGCGGGATGACAGAACAGGCCATTAGGAAAGAGAGTGACTTCACAGGCCATTAGGGCAGCCATCACGTAGACCACCCCAGAGCACTGAATAATGGTACACTAGGAGAGCAGAGGAAAGGAGAGGAAGGCCCAGAGATGGAGAGTGATACAAGAATGACACAAATTATTACAGACACGAGATGTGGCACCTTTATGCCATTACATTGCCCAGTTTACAGACTGGCTTTAGTGTTTTTTTTTATAAAGCACATTTCTAAAGAGCAGTTTAAAGTCAAATTACAGGTATTACGGAGCAGGTAGGGGTTAGCATTTTGCTCAATGACTCTTACAGGTAGCTAAGCAGACCACTAGGACTATGCTGTCTCTCTAGACAACCCTGCCCTCCCCCTAATATGATTTGATGGAATTACACTCCCAACTAACAGGAAACAAGTAGGCCTCAATCCTCAAAGGTATAGTATAACAGCGGGCCAAACACGTAAACAATGGCAATATCAGCCGGACCACCCCCCACAGCACTGTCGCATTGTTAGAACGTCTCCTGTCTTGTTCTCAGCATGGCCCTGCTTGCCCTCAAGACATTATTAAAGACAGAGGCATCCACACATCACCACACATCACTTCATCTCTGCTCTGTAGGCTTTACTCCCAGCCCTGGTCCACCTCCTAACGGACCTATTTCCTGCACAAAGTGGATTGTGTTTGGCCGCGCACTACACTGGCCAAATGCTCCTTTGAAACCCTGTCTCTCCCTCTTGCGCAGCCACTATCTTATCTCTTTCCACCAGCCCAAACAAACACATTATGGATATCTCGGCCATTTAATGGCGGTTGTAGGACCGGTGTGGGGCTACATAGGTTTAGATGATAGATCCAAATGATGCCATGGCTTATGTGGGGAGGACACTTCATAGCAGCACTCCTTAAAGTTGCCTCTCTTTGACTGGATGTATTTTGTTCCACTAGAAAAGGGTAAAAAATGGTTGCCTTCAAGCAGCTCCCGAGGCTTTTCTCAGGGGGTTGGATGGAACCCAGTAAAAAAAAAAGAAAAAACAACAAAAGAAAATGCTTCATTTGCACAATTTAACACCAGAATGTTCAAAATTGTAGAGTCCTTTAAAAAGCACGGAAAAGCAATATTCGAGATAAAGACAGAAGGGAAGAGATGGTGAGGACTAAAGCAGCAATCTCTTGGAAGGCTTTTTTATTTTTATTTTAGAATGACAGCACACTAAGATCCCAGCGCCTGTACGTTTCCTGTGGGAGAGGCAGACAGAGCATTCTGTTGTGACAGAATCTCAGAATTTTAAGCAATCTGCGACGCAGGCCTCAGCGCAACAACACACAAATGTTTATTTATTCACGGTGTTTATTGTTTGTTTGTTTTTTCCTCGTCTGGCTTTCACCATGGTCGACCTTCAACCCCCTCTGCTTTGTTTCCATTTTGTAATTCTTGTAGAGAACAAGCAGATTTGAGGACATGTAATTTGTTGTGATGGTATTTGTTACACTAGCATGTAACAAGTTCGAATGGCAACTAGTGTGTGTTAGTTTTTGCGAGACCAGCATTTTAACTTTGATAGCAATACCAGTTTTGCATCACAATATTCAATAACATCAAATTAACACATTTTTTTTAAGAGACTGTGCCCTGTCTGAGGGGAGAACCTCTTTGTCCAATCAGTTCTAATGAAATACCCGAGGACACTTCAGAAGGACACATAATATAATTACCTGCATGGTTTTATTAAGGACCAGAGAGAACAAATGATTTACGCTAATCTCCTTCTGTTTTACTGTCCATCAGACACTCCCAATCAACATCACCCTGTGAGAGTCCTCGACAAATGCTGAGATAGAAATGAAGAATAAATCAGTAATGTGGCCAATCAAATCTGTCACTTACACTGACGAGCATCTGAGGGAAGGGCCCTCGAGAATTTTCGGGCACATTAATTGGTGGAATCACCCAGTCTCTCTTCTGTCTCCGCAGCCCTTTGGAGGCGGCCGCGCCGTGACCTGGGAACATGATGACAGTGGGCGGGGCTTGATACGACTCCTTTTTCTCCTTCGTCTCAGCAATTTTGCCTTCTTCTGCCGTGACCTTTGGGATAACAGGAACAAGTCAGGCAGGAGCAGAGCACGATAAGCAATTAATAGAAACAGTGTGGGAGAATCCCAATGTGTATTGGGTCAAATTCACAAATAGACTTTCTAAGTTCGTGTGCATAAGGTCCAGGACAGGACAGGATCAAGTCAGTTTTCCCCAAGCAGTATAATTTAATCAAAGTTTCATTAGAAAAACATTAAATGTGAAACTAGTAGTAGAATAGTCATAGCAGTAGCGTTCATTGACTTACCAAATCCAACATGTAAAAGACTAAAAGACTAGTTTATTTGTGTTTATGTTGTATCTGTTAGTGTAAGTGTAAACAGAGGTAAACATCAGCATGTCATTGTAAATTCCTACAGTAAAGGTATATGAGAATATAACAATTGAAAATTAGTTTATCGCTTGTAGCATTGTAAATTTAAAATAAAAAATTTAATTGAAATTGATGGCTTTTATTAAAAATTGTACAGCACCTATGCATGCATGGCAGCATATGTGCAAGCCAGTGTGCAAGATGTGAAAGGGGTCAAAAACCTGGTAGTAAAAAGCCTAGGCCTGTCTGAGGCAGGATTTACAGTCCCATTCACTAGATCACAGACACACCCGCCCCAGAGACAGAAAGATGACCACCACAAAGCTGTCGCTTTGAAAGATGCTCAATCTAGCTGAATCCCTTTCTTTAACGGTTCTGGCAGAAAGTAAACTGTAAAATGGAGCTTACTTTTTCAAATTCCCTGAAGAATAAAGAGGTCAACCACTTCTCCTGATTTTAAATAAAAAGCAGAGAAGACCAAATATACTAATATTGCTTTAGGGAACGTCTCATTTCTTTCAGAGTGGCAATTAGAAGCAAACAAATCAAATGTGAATGGCTAGTGACTCATAAGTGTACCTTAGGGCTTGTCAAACCAGCACAGTGGAGGACAGCACATACATGCAATATGTTGCCTGCTCCAGGTGAGTTTTATATGACATAGATTAACATGTTTATGTTATGTCGACTCCATCTTCCCAAGGCGAGTTTGAACCACCGCATCGTATGTTTCTGCTCCCAGGGGCTACGGTAGGCTGCATCTAAATTATCTTAAAGGTTACGCCTGAGTTGACATGCTACAAACTCCTCCACTGTGAGTTTATCAACGTATTTCAGGGTTGCAAGGCAGTAAAAACAAGTCAAGAACTCAGTCACGACCATCACTGCTTACGCCATCTATCTGTTGCACTCCCTGGTTCAATAACGCTCTCCTGAGTTATCCCTTGCTCGCGCTCTCTCTCTATCCCCCCCTTCTCTCTCTCTCTCTCTCTCTCTCTCCCCCTCTCCCTCTCCCTCTCCCTCTCTCTCTCT
>JAODLI010000280.1:0-12154 GCA_027575585.1 Percopsis omiscomaycus | reverse complement strand
TGTCCAAACTTTTGGCCTGTACTGTATATATATTATTATTTTTTGTTCGTTTTCCCTCAGGTCAGGTCAAATATTTGGCTTTTCTGAAATGGTCCCCTATGCATGATTTCTCTGGGATAAACCTTTTTTAATAAATTTTTAAAAGGTTAAAAAGCTTTTTAAATGCTTACCATTGACTGAATGGGAGGTGTGTGACCTTAGACATGACAAAAGACCGTGACACAACAGAAAATCTAACCAAAGCAATGATTTTGTGAGTACAAATACAAGTATTAAAGGGACAAACCGACATTTTGTCCTACTGTGTATATAGCGCCCCCCAAAATACGAAAGTCGCCCCGATTTGCTACTGCAAACTGACTTGCTTTGTTTGAAAACAGCGGGGTTGGGGGAATTTCAGGCAGGGCGGGGGAGCTCTGGGGCGCCACAGTCACACGCTAAGTTTTCAGGTGCAAGAGGGGTTGCTCAAGTCCTTTGTTTGAAAGAAAAACAGCTTTGTTTTTCCAGTGACCGAAAAATAATCTCAGATTGCCCCTTTTTAAGGAGCAGGTAGGGGTAAAACAAGCTTAAGGATGCTTGCAAGTTGCCAGGCATATTGTGGATCAAACCCAGATGCTTTCCACCATAACACTATCCTGTACTACACACATCTCTCTCTCACTGACTCACTGACTGACTGACTGAGGGAAAAGAACAGTTTGCAATCATAAGAAACATTGAGGTCGGTGATTAAGATGCGTGTGTGCTTGTGCAATTGTAAGGCAACCAACTAGATGTGGTTTGGTATAGTCGACTTCCTGCTGACACAGTTCAAACTGTGAAAACTAGTTTTGGCCAGTTTAACTTTTGTTTGTACAATGATGAATACATGTATACTGTATGACCGTAGACCACAAATTGTTCTTCTACATGCTATCTTGGTAACGCTTGAATGCGTCATCGCTCATCTAATTATTCGTGACTCTGAAAGACTGAAATGTCCTGCACATTGAGTTTATACCTTTCTAGTATCAAAAAAGAGCTATTAAACTTGGCTGTCATTTATTTGAAGTCCCTCTCATTATATGTACATTTACCATGACATAAATATTCTGTGAACAGGACATGCCTGTGCTTCCATGAGCTTCCTGAATGGATTAGGGAAGGCTGGATGTTACGCATGTATAATGTAGAAATCATTGCCGTATGCCTCAGTACACCTTGTTCAGGGAGCATGCCTCAAGGAGCCCTAACAGGAGATTTCTGGAAATCTTGCTAGGTCTTGAGCTGGAATCTTGGAAGGAGGTCTTGGATGGATAATGTATTCTTGGTGTTGTTCACACCTTATGCAAAGTCACAACATTTCCAGAGCATTTTTGGTCTAAGATGCATGTGTACGGTAGTAGTATAACATACTGTAACTTTTGAGTACTCATGGTAAACCACAGTGCGGGGTCTGCTCACTGCTTTTCAGACAGATAACTTGATGCCTTGCATAGTAACTGTATTTGCCATTGTGTTCACCAGTGAAATCAAAAGCACATGATTAATGTCCCTTCCTGTCTGAGTTCCTGAAAAATCTCTTTCAGACATCTCTGCCACAAGTTCTGAAAATTCATTTGACATGCATTACAAACGTCTGTGTGTGTGTGTGTCTGTCTAGGTGGTGACCAGCACGTCACCATGGCTTTGCTGCGCAGGAGGTTGAAGGTTCTGGTGACTGTAACGATGGTCAACCTCTTCATCTTCATCCTGTTCTCCCGGTACCCCAGCCAGGACAAGACCGGACGCCACAAGCCCCACATCCCGACCAGAGCCTTCTGGGCTAAGCTGGCACCCAAGCCGTCGTACTGGAACCGCCAGCAGCAAATTTTAGACTTCCAACACAACCCTGTTCTAACCGCTAACTACAGCACTGAAGACCTGCCCGATTGGCTGAACAACACGATTTTGACCTCTGACCGCTGCCATCCCAATCTAAAGGTCATGAGCGAGGTGAAAGATTACAACTCCCTACCAGGACGATTCAAGGACTTTCTGCTCTACATGAACTGCCGCACCTACCCCCTAATGGTGGACCAACCCGACCTGTGTAAGGACCCACCCTACTTGCTGCTAGCCGTGAAATCCCTGGCCCCACACTTTGACCGCCGCCAAGCCATTCGGCAGTCTTGGGGACGGGCTGGAGTTCTGGCCAATAGGACGGTAGTGACGGTCTTTCTGCTGGGCAACACCACGGCCGTAGACCACCACCCAGACCTGTCAGAGATGCTGCGCTACGAGAGCACACAGCATAAAGATGTGGTCCAGTGGGACTACAGAGACTCGTTCTTCAACCTGACCGTTAAAGAAGTGCTCTTCCTGGATTGGATTCAGTCCCGCTGCCCTGGGGCACGATATATCTTCAAGGGCGACGATGACGTCTTCGTCAACACCTTCCACATCCTGGAGTTCCTGAAAGGTCTGTCGGTGCCCAAAGCCAGAGATCTGTTTGTAGGGGATGTGATCACAAATGCAGGGCCACATCGAGACAAAAAGGTGAAGTACTTCATCCCAGCGAGCATTTATGTTGGAACATACCCTCCCTACGCAGGGGGAGGGGGTTACCTGTACTCTGGGGACCTAGCTGCCCGCCTTTACAACATATCCCAGGAGGTGGCACTCTACCCTATAGATGATGTGTACACAGGCATGTGCCTTCGAAAGCTGGGGATGGCTCCAGTAAAACACAAGGGATTTAGGACCTTTGATATCGAGGAGAAGTATAGGTCAAACCCATGTGCCTACAAGAGTTTAATGCTTGTTCATCCCAGGACCCCACAGGAGATGATTCAGATCTGGGCCTGGCTCAGTGACCCCAATTTGATCTGTCAGTAACATAACTTAACGGGGGGCTGTTATGGTTGAAGCCATGTTGTTTGACTTGAATGGTTCCAGTTGCCTTAGTCATTGTGTTTTTGCAGTACTGGTCAGTGTTAGCCTGCTGTTCTTGAAAGGTCAAAGTGATTATTTTAGCTTGAGAGAAGTTCTGACATTAAAAGTGGCAGCTTTCCATTGTGCATACTGCTATGTTTTCAAAATGGCCATTCTAGTATTTTGACTTGATGTCAGACTTCCCTAATGACACATGTTACATCAAAAGAGATTCACCGAAGATGACTCTATGTGCACATATTTATATCTTGTCTATTTATATGGCCTTTATGTTGCTTTCACACTGTTTGTTGGCTTCCAGAAGGAGCCTCACAATGCTGTATTATAAGGGGATAGAGATCGGCCTGTCTAGCTGTCTCTGTCTCAGTGGTGTAAATGGAATGGGTACACTTATCTGTTACTGACATTGGTGAGAGATTAGCATGTTTTTAAGCTCTCAGCATGTTGTATTCATGTAGATTTTAAAGAGCTTCTTGGCCATGAAGAACATGGAGAAACTGCTAGCTAAGTGGTTCTTAACCTTTTTTTACCCATGGCCACCAAAAAGAAGTGTGTGCAGTCCATGAATCACTTATTTTTTGCTGCATAAATGTAGTCACAAATCCAAAAACTGGCTAAGATAACAAACACACACTTTCCAATAATTTTTTTTTAAATCTAGATTTTAAGTAAAAACAAACGCATTACTTTCAAAAAGGTCAAATTATCTCCTGCCCCCTCAAAAAGCATTGCGCAGCTGCACCTCTGGAGGTCCAGACCTGATCTCATATTAAGAACCAATGTGGTAGCTCCAAAACGGGGTTCCAAGTGGACATTTGGACAGGTTTAATAATCACCTCAAGTTATAATCAAGGCAAGCTTGTCCTTTTATTTCCATCCACACTCCTAAAAGTATTTACTCGAGGCTCACTCCTTCACAGCCTCTTCACTCCCTAAACAGGAGAATTAACATCATTATAATCATTTTTCTCAGTACACATAAAATGTCCTTACTTGAAGTTCATGGTGCAATTTCTCTAAAACACAAGGTTTCTATTTCCAAAAACCCAGGACTCTGGTTAAAGTTCCATGATTTTCTTTGTTTAATGATGGACTTTGTTGTATATGATTCTTTTTTTAACTGTTTCATTTAGGCACAGGACTGTTTAGACTCAAGACTTGAGATTGTGGACTGGTCGAGTGAGGCCTTGTGGCTTAGAAGCCTAGCTCTGTTTAACAGGCCTGGGCTGGTAGAAGATGGATAAATCCAAATGCTGGCAATTTGTTTTGCTTCAGGGTCTATTAATCCCATTTTCCTTACAAGGAAACTGCTGTTATAAATCCTGAATGCTTTTTTTCCACAGAGTGAGCTATATATATTTTATCTGCCAATGCAAAGCAAAGATTATATTTATGCATGTTGACGATTTTTGTATTTGTAAAATGCTTGACTGTGTTATATAGTCAAAATATGTGTCAAAGACGTGAATAGGGTGTCCTGGTATTATAAGACTGACTATCGGATCACTAATTAAACGTTTTTTTAAACCTTTTTGGCAACAAGATACTATTTCTTGCTCAATATTGACAGATAATGAAATACTTAAAATCATTCATGTTTTAGAAGTATGGACTCATAAATTATGGACACTGTAATTGACTCAAATGCTATCTGAGATTCTGAGATGTCTGTTTCATTTTGAAATTATTTAAGCTTTCTTTGTCAAGCGAAACATTCTGCTCGTAACTATAGCTTTGTGCTATGTGGGTTGATTGTCTTATTTTGTAGAAATTAAATGCTGCATAGATTTTATTTGTTTAGTTTTGGTTTAGTTTTTTTGTTTAAGCTGTATGTGACACTAGACTTTCATGATATTTACACCTGTGCGATTGTTATCCATAGAAACTAGAAGACTAGAGGTTTGTCTTCACCTGGGTTGGTATGATTTAATGCATACATCATTAGGTTCTATGTACGTATGCATTACTGTACAGCCTTTATCCTAGTGTAAATGTCAGTGTAATTTTGACACCCCACTCCCCCCCTGGTCCTTACACGAAAAGAAGGGCTAGCCCTTTATCCTACAGCTCCACCTGCTGGCCAGGTGGGTAAATGTTTTACAGAGTGGCATTGAAATAGCTCTGATGTTCCTTAATAATAATCCAGTGCTTAAATACCTGCAATTTTTCTACTGTGACGCATAGCTATGTATTTCTTTATTTTATAATATTTAACCGTTGGTATTAGAAACCAACCATAGCACAATAAACAGATGGGTTGAGACAATCAAAAAAAAGTTGTGAATTTCATTATGTTTGGCATCCTACCTGATACTACATCTGAAAGATTTGCTTCATTTTCAGTGAGCTTAAAGAAGCACTCAAATAGCGCAACACAGTTCAGTTTTCTTTTGATGTTCTAAGTTAAATAATTATCTCACATGTCTCATATTGACCTGTTGCATTTTCAGTCCAGTAAACAATTTTGAGAATTGAGCAATAATGACTGGATATGGTGTGCTGGTTGTACTCTTAGATGTAGCCTACATTTTTGTAAATTCCTACTCAATTCTTCAAGGTTGCCTACTGCAACTCTAAGCGGTATACCGATGATTTACACAGGTCCAGAAATCTGACCTAGAGGTGAAGAGGTTACTCTTCAGTGACTGAAATGTTTACTTGTTTAGCAAAATATGCTGTAGTAGTTTGTGCTTGTCACTTATACTCTGCTCTACAGGTACTTTAAGTCTTCTTGGATTATGTATTTTATAGTTCATGGTCTCACATTCCTCCTCCATAAACTTTGTTACTCAGAATTATGCATCTTGTTACAAGTGATTTTCTTGCCCATATGCATGACAAATGACTGCTTAATCCTGTTAGTTGAGATTTTCCATAACTTGGCAGTGATCAAGAAAAGTTACACTTCTGTTTTTTTGTTTTTTGTTTTCATATACCCACAGTGTTTTATTTTGTTTTCTTTGCTGTAAAGATTTCTTTGTCATTCCCAAAGTTATGAAAGATGCATTTGGAGTAATGTCACATGGCACCGTTACCTGTTCAAAAAGTTACATTGACATAAAGCAAATGGTACAGTAGAAATGGGATTATTTGGAATTGGTGTGTTGGAAATCCTTCGGCAATACTGATTGCGCAAGGATTTAAAAACAATATATCACCGTCTTGAGAGTTTTAGTTTTATTGGGTTGATCAAACTACACAATTGGATAATGCTTGATTGTATGATTCAGGCAGGGAGAGGTTTCTACTATTTATACAGTTATCTATTACCAATAGATCCCTTGTTCCCTCAGCTAATGTATTTAAGAAGGTGATTTGTTATTTGTAACACTTGAAAATCAACTGCACTAATGAGAAATTACTACCAGAAATGTGCCTGACGTACCAAAATATTCCCAAACCACATTAAGTGTAATTGTTTTTTTTATGACTAAAAATGAATTGTGATTATTTCAATAAAGTATATGTTGCTGTTTTTTTTTTTTTGTATTAGTTCAGAATGTTTTATTTAGATTTTATTTATGGATTTATAGATTGCTTTTGTATTTTACATTTTTTGAAAGAAGCTTGAACTTTTTCAGGCACAGATAGTTCTGATACATTTTAACCTGTGAACTCACAGATTATAAAGTTAGTCACTTAACTTTGTAACTGTAAACACTATACAATTTGTGACATTTTAAGAGGTCATGCCCTTATACCGGTCAGTGGCTGAAAAACTCGTAATACCATATCTTAAAAGAAGAGTAGTCATTTGTTTAAAAACATTACAATTTAGAACAATATCAGGTGTATCTATGTAAAATATCTTCATAGTGTGGCACAAATTTCAAAACCTTTCATTAACTTTTAAATACACATTGCACTCATCGAATTGTGCTCCCACTCTTGCGGGGAGAAGTCAGACTGATTAATGTAACTAATTCTTAAGATGTAGCCTATTGTTTTAGGTTTTGCCATGTTTCTGTGTGTGTCTGTGGCATGCGTACCCAGATGTGACCCACAGTAAACTTCCATCTGGTTCATATTACTCCCAAATTCTATTTACACTACTATTTTACCATTTATGGTAATGTTAATATATTTAGCTAGTAATCTACTGAGGTGACCTGTAATTCTACAGGCATAAGCGACCCTGCCTGTATCTGAAACTCAATTCTACTATGTAAATATCTTGTCTGACCGCACCTTTGCCTACTTGCTTCCTTGCTTTTTGGTCCGCTTGCAAAACTACAGCATAAACAAGCCAGAAATGGATCCAGCAGGAGCAATTGGAAAGCACTTAGCCGTTATGTATTTTTTTGAGTGCTGGCTAAATTCTGAGGCCGTCATTAAAGCTGAGGGCATTCAAAGACTGGACAGATTGCAGGAGAGTTTGGCTAATGGAGAATGCGCGTTACACTGAAATCTGTGACCACAGAGGGCGCTGTTGGTATTGCTTATGGGAAAAGGAGCAATAACTGGGGAAGGGGGACTTTCTAGACATGAATACTTTTGTCCAGATAAAGGTGAGAGGATGGCAAATCACCTGAAAACATTTAGTTGAGTGTTTGATTCATTTATTTATTTTATGAGCATTCCACTACTAGAATATAATGGCTTTATACATGTCATTTTCTCAACTGAAAGTCCTGCTTTGAACCAAATGGGACTCCACAAATGCCTCTACTATGAAATGGCCACTAGATGGCGTGCCATGCTCTTATTCAAGTGCCTTTACTCCAATCTCTATCACTTCAATGTCAGTTAATTCAGGATCAGAGTATCAAGAGGCTTTTAAGAGAACGGGTCCAATGGTTTTTAAAATTGCATCATTTAAAAAAAAAAAATTTTTTAATTGCATCATTGACATCATTCATTGGTTAGTTTTAACTTACTAACTATATATAAATGTGCATTCTAGTAACATAAAACACATGAAATTTATAAAACAGAATCAGTTTAATTGCAAAGACATTTGCATATACAAGGATTTTAGCATGGTGCAGTAGTAGTTATGATCAAAAAAGATGATAATAGGAGTATACAATTCACAGTATCATTTTTTTAATGATGAAAAAAATATTTTGTAATATACTTCTATTTTGTATAAGGGATGGTATCCTATAGGCCTACTATCTGTTACTTAATCATGACATGCTCACCGGACTTGTATTGGCCCGTTGTAATGAATGACATCCAGCGGATTGACAGGTCCGGTTCAGTTTTCTATGTAAATAGGCTAGGGCTAAAGTCTTCGTTGAATTAAACTTACCATTTCACTAAAGGGCTCAGTTAGAACTCTTTACAAATTATAAACCTGTAACTTTGTGTTGCTGTTATTTAATAAATGTTTTCTCTGCTAAACCAAACACAAGTAGACATTTTTCAGTTTGACCTAATAAACACACATTTCTTGGATAGGCTACTAGCTGTCTCTAACTGTGCGTGGCCTAAAGCCTCTAATCCTGAATGAACTCTGACATTGAACAGATTGCAGTAAAGGCACGCCATCTAGTGGCCATTTTATAGTAGAGGCATTTGTGGAAGCCAGGGTTCATGTCATGACTTTCAGTTGAGATTCCGTGACGTCACCCATAACGGGTTTGAAGCTGAAGCTATGGTTTGAAGCCAAGTGTGCTGGCTCGGACCGTCGCCATCTTGGCAGTGTCAGACTCCCGCTATGTGTAATAATGAATGGATAAATTGATGGCTTAACATAATTTAAACTGATGAGTTATATAAAAATTCACCCTCCTTACAATTGTCATGAATGGGGAAACTAGCTATAGAGACCAACCCTGTTTTATGTACCAGGCTGTAAATATGTTTATTTGTGCAGTAAAGTTGGACATTTTAACATGGGGGTCTATGGGAATTTACTCGCTTTTGGAGCCTGCCTCAAGTGGCCATTCGAGGAAGTTTTGGCATTGGCTTAATTTCTAAGAATCGAATGTTGCAGGTTGATTATGACCCTTTTGGCGTTCCATACAAGGTGTTTTTTCTCTCGCCTGGGTGCGTTTGCTAATTTACCCCTAAATGTGCGTCGTGGGGGCAACAGAGAGCGTGTCAGTCAAAATCGAGTGGCGCAGTGCTAGTTTGGTGCCAAATATTGCACTTGCGTCTTAGCGCAGACGCAGGCGTTGTGTGGTAGTTTCCGGGGTTTAGGCGAAGGTGCACTAAGCACATACATATCCAAAATCACACACGCCACCTTCGTGTATGCTATGGGATCTATTTCGTCAATAATTTAACTAACGACTATTTTCCTCCTTCTTAACCACAACACAAAATGTATCATGGTGGTTTATTAGATGTGCCATATTTTTACACATCATATTTGACAGTTTCCCCTCGCGAGAAGCTTTTCTGCCGGTCTGGATTTTTCGCTGTCGAGACAGAGCGCGCTGCTGTAAAAGGGAATGAGGTGAGCTGATTTCATTGGCCGTAGACTACTTGAAGATATTTTTCCTACTTCTTCCTTCTCATTTTATAGCTGCGGCCTTTGCCATTAACAGTCACGCTTCATTTCTACATGCATTCTGACTGCTTACCGCCGTCCCGAAATTAGCAAAAAAGTATTGGCCATTTTGATCGACTTGTGCCATATGAGCCTTGACTATGAAAATTGAGCCCTATGTAGTTAACGGTAGTTAAGTCCCTGTCTTAACATAGTTCAAATGCCCCAAAACATAAAATAATATATCATGTTATTACCAAAACCTTTTACCAGTTCTGATTCAATATGAATCTTGCTGTTGTAAATGTATCTTACTTTATATTTTTGTTCAAGGTTTTCCTATTTCTTTTTTGCAGATTTTAAACAAATGCACAGGCATTCCAGCGGGCTTCAGCCAATATTCTGTACCAAAACATATACCGAATATGATTTACAAGAAACTAGGACATAATTTCTTTTTTTTTCTTTAACCAAGCAGGCTGCAGATTTCCCTGCAGTGTTTTTCCTAACAAATGCCCCAAAGTAACACAATTAGAAACTCGAGCACAACTGAACTTTTAAGTAACGATCGCAATATAAGGAAAAACTAGTATGATCTAGGTTTCCTTATAACTTTTTGAACCCTTTGTTTTCTGACCGCTCATCTTGGACCAGCTCATCTATTAGTTTATCTGTACCAGAGAAAATAATTCTGCCAAAGAGAGGGTATGTCTTAGAAAACACTGCACCAAATACTGTGGAGAAAATATAGCAGGGAAAGACAGGCTGTTAGCACTAAGAAAAGCTAACAGATAACGTCAAAGATAAAACCTTAAATACAAGGCTCCAAAACAATTCTGATGGAATAGCTAATTTCTCACAGTTAGCTAATATTACTTACTTAGTAACATTAGCAGAATTAACACTACAACCATCGTCTGTCAATTGCTTGTTTAAAATATTAGCGCGTTCAAACCTACCGTTAACTAATGTCTTTGTAACTTTTGCCAACTCCTCTACAAAAACATAAAAATGACAACCAAACTTACAACTAGCTATTTGTTTATTACAAAAAAAAACATGGACTGTAAGAAAAAAAAACGAGTCATTTGACGAAATGTGAAATTTCAACACTTACCAGCTTAACTGCATCGGGAGATGAATGTTCAGAATGACGCAGCATCTTCTGCACAGTAATTTCCTGTAACAGCCCTGCCTACATTAATTTCACAATAAAATTCTGAACAAATTATTATATTGTGAAATATCACAGTAAAAGCCTGTGAAGTGATATCACTGTAATTTATTGTGAAATATACAGTACCATCCTGGAAATATTTTACCGCCATCTTGACTGGTGTGTCTGTCAGGATGGCGGTCTTTCGCTTTCTCCTGACGGCACCACCAACTTTCCTAGGTCCAGCCTTAGGGAATGGGCGCAGCTCTTCTGGGGTTAAGGGACCTCTCTCACTACCAGCAGAAAAACCACTTGGTCCAGGTTGTTGCACAGCATTGTCAGTGGCAGGGTAAAGCTGTTGCACAGCATTGTCAGTGGCAGGGTTAAACTCATCAGGGACAGCAAAAAGATTGGCAGTTGGAACTGGGTTTGGCCGATCTGTAACATAAGACGGGACAAAGTCCTCTTCTCGAAAAACACCCCTGTTATAGGGGAAAATTCCTGTCACCCTGAATCCTGATTGGATGTTATTTCGGGTTGCAGCCAATGGGTATGCTGCAACAATCCCAGGCACATCATATATGCACATGGTTTTGCCAGGGTTGTTAAGCATCCATGAGTCACAGGCTGTGTTGACATGCCTCTTCATAGGCCCATAGACAGTGCGGTCAAGAGGCTGTGGCCGATGGGAGCAGTGTGGTGGAAATGATAGCATGACTACACTGTTTTCTTTGGCATAGTTCAAGCCACTGATGGAGAGATGAGACTCATGGTGCTCAAGCAAAAGGACTCTTTTGTGCATTTTGTGTTCTCCACAAAATGCTTCAGGAATTCAACAAACATGGTGTTCTTTGCAAGCCGTAGGTCCACTCAAAATGATGTCCCTGAAATATACCCTGGGGAAGACAAAATATGGAGGAATGCTATTCCCTGTGGCTGAAACGGCACAGGCAAGGGTAATTAGTGACCCTCGCTCTGCAATTTGCTTCAAACCCCGCCTGGCAATGACCCTGTTAGGTTTCTAGACTGTAGTGACACCTGTCTCATCCATGTTCCAGACCTTGATATTATGTGCCACAGCAAGCTGAAAGGCTACCTTTTTAACCTCCCTGGGTGATAGGCCAAAGTAAATGTCGGCTGGCTTGACCAGATACCTAACCAGCTCCTCTTCCAAATATGGGGAAAAGATTTGTCGGTTCTTAATGTAACCGACAGCTACACCTAGCTCCTTCTTGCCTTCAATTTCATCCTGGCTGATCTTGTGGAAGTATCTGCTTAGTGTGAATGGAATGTTGAAGTCCTTTGCTGTGCTCCTAATACTTCTGTTTTGAGTCTTCACCTGTTTGGCTGCCTCTAGCATAATCTGTGCTGTTGTCTTTCCTCTATCTGATGTTCTTAAATATTTTCTGACTATTTTGACCCTTACAATAAAATGATTTCATACATAATAAGTTGTTCATGAGACTTTAACATACAATCCCGATAAAAATGTAAAGCATAAGTGGGCATTTCTCAGATTAAGCGACAAATTGGGTTGCTGAGATTTTGAAAATTTAAATTCCAAATTTGACTAATTGGTATACATCAAATTATCAGTCCTTTAGTCAGGAGTGACGTTATGAGCTTGGTTGAGACCATAAGATAAG
>JAODLI010000279.1:0-12155 GCA_027575585.1 Percopsis omiscomaycus | reverse complement strand
ATCTTGCTCAAGGATGCTTACAGGTAGGCCAACTCTGGGGCTCGAACCCATGACCTTCCTGCTGGGAGTCCAACACCTAGACAACTAGACTATCCTGCTAAGAAGGCAGATGTGGACAGCCCATAGGTAGCACCGGTGTCACATTCCGGGGCATACCCTGCAGTGGCTTGGCCACGCTCCTGCCACGCCCCAGCCTCACATCTGCTCCACATGGGGCAATCAGCGCACCTGGGGTGCATTGACTATTTAGGTTTCAAAAGCGGCTTTACACTCCGTTGGTTATTACTCGAATGTCGTTGTGTTTGCCAGCGGTTATCGCCTGTGTTACTCTTTCTGTTTGATAAAAAAAAATACCGAGCTACGACTCATTTAAACCTCATTTAAGCCTGTGTGTGTGTGCTTCATTCTGGCTGCGCCTACTCTCACCACCTACAAATCATGACAATCGGGACATTTCCCGGTGGCCTAAGGGTCGTTCTGGCCTGTCGTGAACAGTCAACTTGACCAGCGATAATATAGCAAGCAGTAATGAGTTGACAGACCAGCTACAAAGCGAATGACCATTTCAATGAGAGCAGGGCGACAGTGACCCTACGTTCACACGGATGAAAAGAGAGGGAGATACCCTTGTTGCCTGTCGCTTATGAGCGTTCCTGGTTTGTGGTTACTTATTGGTTGGATCATTTGTTTCAACAACATGCGTTGAAACCAATGGGGGCAGGATAATTTAGTGGTGTAGGTGTTGGACTCCCAGCCTGAAGGTTGTGGGTTCGAGCCCCAGAGTTGGCCTAAGCATCCTTGAGCAAGATGCCTAATACCTATCTGCTCCATGTAATAGCACCATGTAATTGTAAGTCGCTTTGGATAAAAGCATCTGCTAAATGACATAATTGTAATGTGTCGCTGCTTAGACCTCAAGTCTATTTTCGACCCACCTACTTTTGCAACTGTTACTTGTCTCTTGTCGCTGTAAATCGCTCAGCTTTCATTGAAATTGAATAGCAGCCAGATGCTTTGTCACCCTCTTTTGTCATCCGTGTGAATGTAGGGTGAGCAAAAATGCAGCTGGTTATTATTATTATTGTACTCGCCCTAACAGGGTCACTCTCTATCTGACGCTGGACAACTTTGGTTAACTTGAAGGTAGACAGGCTTTGTTTGGAAAGTTATTGTATTAAATGATTGCACTGTTCTTAATAAACCTTGGCACTTTATAAATTATTACTTTGTCTATCGTTCTGGCAGCCAAGCGGGTGCAACATTTGTTTCACTATTTACAGTATGACCATTTATGGCTTAGGTTACACTTGCCTTATATTTTATAGAATTCCTGTTACAATGAGTATCTTAAAATGTAAAAAATGTATATGCCTTTTTTAATGGCAAGCTGTACGTGTGTTTAAAGTAGTCTATTACACCTATCCCTAAAACTAAGCTATCCTAACGTCATGATCTGTAATGTGTGCCAAGGATATATTGATTTATTTGGCATAGTGTTCAGCACCCATGCACTCTTATCATGTAATAGTAATGCAATTTCTTTATGACACACTTCTCATCAAAAATCCCATCTCAAATTGCAAAAAAGCACAAATTAAACATAATATATCCACGAACAGTGATTAGTGAGGTCCTAGCTCAAATGTTGTGATCTTTACACAATACCTTTGTAGATGTTCTACATCACAAGAGAGGACATTCTTTTAATCCTGTACATGAAGGTTAAAATTCCACTTCATATTTAGCCGCTTGAATAATTTATTTTCCTCATTCTTGAGTGTTACTGAGTATGATTAAGGTTACACACCTTTTATTAAGTATAAGTTAATTAAATAACAAGCAGGTAATTGACAGTGGATATATAGGCAATTCTTCAAAAATGCTCAGGCTTTGTGAATATGTGATTCAGATTGTGATTTAGGGCTTGGACAGCTTTAGGCTTTGGTCTGAAATGAGGATACGATTGTCACCATAGCCAGGCTTGTTTGAACCCTTCAAACAGACGGGTCCCTGAGCTATGGTGGGCTGTTTGTAGTTGCTGGTAAAAGTTAGAATGAGAATTTTTAATGCAATCCTCCGCCTTCATTTCATTTGCTCTGTTCCTGTGGTTAAGCCTTTAGAAAGGAAGGTGGGGGTGCGAGGGGCTTCACACTGCAACCGGCAATTTTCCCTCTTCTTCCATCTGAACTCAAAAGTTCCCTACATGGGGAATGGCTTGAGCATTTAACTTAACGTACAATTGAAACCTGTTATATTCTATTGTGTAATATCAGAAATTCAAAGGGGGCATTGAGAAAATAGACATTCCTTCCTCCTTATCTCTGCCTTTAGCGGGTATGTGTTTCTCTGTCCGCCAACAATGATTTATGCAGTGTCAGACTTCCTGTTCAGTGCATTTAGTGGGCAGGTGTGCAAGCTCAAGGATACGGAGAGACGGGAAGCATTGGGCACCTTACCAAGACGTTCATTTCATGGCGTTTCAATTGAATCTCCATGCATCATTAGGTCAAAGCAGGGCACTGAGGCATGGCTCCAGATGACCTTCACTGTAAGCATATCTGACACTAACGTTACAAGCAGAAAGGAGTGTTTGTTTAGTCTCTGCAAGCTAGAACATTTATTTTGAATTATCCCAGTACCTGTGTGCTGCAACGCTCCTGTCTCTCTCTCTCTCTCTCACACACACACACACACACACACACACAGGCTCTGCACCAGCTGAGACCTAATTGGACAAATGAAACTGTATGGCTACTGCGTCGCAGAGGGTCGGACAGTGTGATTGCTCTTAAATTAGCTCATAAACACTGCTCCATTCATGCTTCTTCTCGCTGGATGGTTTCCACGACCTTGAGGCCTTGAAAAGATGCTCGCCAGGAGCCATTTGGGCCAAACTTAAGCTGTTATGTACGATACGCTTTGTAGAGAGGAGTCATCACTCCGCTCACCTTTAGCATTTTCGTATTATTTACAGCTGGAAAATAGAGATGAGGGCAGACGATTATAGGAATATGATCTCTGGCTCCAGGCGCAAAACGGCGTCAAGCATCTTTGCTAGTTTCAGACCGACGGAGTTTTCATGTAATTTTCCCGTCCAGCGCCCACGTTGTTTAACAAATGCACTTGCGCCCATCTGAGTTGCCGTTGGCATGTTGGTATTAAAATAAGGTGTAGTCATGCACACTGTTGGCACATTGCTATCTTGAGGCAGCGAAAAGCGATTGTTCCAACAAAACTGACCAACAAAAACCTGGTTGGAATTCAATGGAGCAGTTATTTTAAGAGCGCATTATCAAGATGGCAATATGCGTCTACATAGGCACAACGCGCGTACACTCTGCTTGTAACGAACACAGAGACACACAGCAGTGCACAGACATGCAAAACTAATAAAGATTATTATTGTGTACATCAAGGTATTTAATCCTGCTGTTGCCATAGATGATCTGCTCGCGCGCTTTCACACGCACGAGCAGATCCGTTTCCTCTGCAGAGAAGCATTTTTTCTTACTACTACTTGCAGATGCGACAATGAGGCGGATTGCCCAAACCATTTGGGGGGTCGTACTATGGCCGTGAGAGGCCACAACACTTCCAAATGATGATAGCACATGCAAATGCTGACACTAACAATTATACTACAGAAACAAAGAAACAAGTTGAAACAGAGACACGCTGCAAATAGCCACAACACAACGGCAGCATTCACCCCACGACACTTCCGTTCGAAGACACTGGTTTATTTTATGTTAAACCCAAAACACACACATGAATAATTAAGAGACTAAGTACAACCCTCCTGAACCATGCGCCTGGCGCTGCAACCACTTTTTCCACCGTTAAACAAAAGTGGATTTGGACACGCCCTAAATGCACTTGCGCCATGCACTTTAGACCGTGCGCTTAGTTCGGGTCCATTATGGTATCTGCATCATTACACAATTGGGTGGGGAGACAAATTGTGATCATACCAAGCCAAGCCAAGCCAAGTGCATTGTGGGTACATGTTTTACACCTGTGCTTTCAGGCAAACTTCAGGCAACTTAACTTTTTTTTATTTTAAACTCTGATCATTTAAAGTCAAAAGACATTCAGCAATGTACTGCACAGATTTATAACATGTTAGGACCAATGCGCGGGTTTTAAATGTGACCAAAGCTGTCCTGCGTTCCATTGCGATAACACCACGATTCTGCTCAAATGAATCCAGCTCTGGGAATCGCCCATATAAATGTCATTTCTACTTTTGTGATCACACAGATACTCTTTTCTCACAGGTATTGCAGAAAATGTATCGTTTTATCTTTTGCTATGCAGTCAAACTTCCTGCCCACCGAAGCCACCGTCAGCACTCCAAACAAAAAGCTGATTACTGGGCAGACCGTATTATCTAGATTGCCTGTCTCTCTTTGCGTCCAGAGATTTCACAAGGCACTTGCCTGGCACACATTTACTTATGAGATAATATCTTATACGATAAGTCCCCATCCCCAAACTCCACCCCAAACAATATAAATGTATATGAGTATAAACTGGGGCAAGGCTGAAACAGAATATCAATAGCCCGTGTTTTTGTTTAGACATGCAATTTCGATGGTAAGCACCATCTTGCCTGGAATATCAATCAAAATCTGTTATTCTTATGGTTTACGAGATGAGTGGTGAGAAAGAGGCAGTGGATGTAAAGTCGGGAAAATAGACAGTAATAATGACGATCTAGAGGCAAATGTCACAAGATTTGCTTCTTCTTCTCGCTCTCAGCATGAATTATTCCTCTGATATGAAACACAGCTAACCCTGCTGCCCTGTGCTCCCCAACAACACATCGATTCTGCAATCTTTCTAGAACCTTTGTGACCCCCCCAATATATCCCATATATTAAACAGCACCATTAACCAATGCCAAGCTTGCGAATGGAGGTTCCAAATATAGTAGGAGCATGATGATGGATCACAATGTATTTCGTTTCTTGGACTTAATGGAGCCTGGTTAATAGTAGGGTATAGCTGTCCACTGAAACAGAAGTGTTAGAGCTCCATTATACTCCACATAAAGTGGAGTAAAGTCGTGCCACAGCTTTGCTTGTACAATTTAAGAAGGTGTAGTTAGAAAAAGGATTGAGAGTAATCAAATGCCTTTTTCTTTTGAGTTCACATGAATATATTCTGACGTTGCTGTTATTAATGATGCACTTCATCATTTAATGGTTAGCTTGAGGCATGAGGGTTTGCTTTTAAAAGGTTTCAGGGCATTACATTCAGTCCAAAAGAACCACCCACAGCGAAAGTACCACTTGAATCTCTCAAGAGGCCAAATAAATCAAGGGCCTCCTCTTTCTTTCTTTCCATGGTACCAGCCATGACTTAACGGGCATCCCGGACACCTATGGGAGGATTAGCTTGAAACTAACAGTGGAAGAGATGGGCAAACAAAGGTTGTTAAATTGGCACACTCCACAAGCGTGCCTACACCCCTGCACACTTTAGACCCCTCAGAGCAGTCTGCCTTCCACCACTGCCTCATTAGTGAGTTTGGAGGGGGAAGTTTAGCGTGGGGAGGAGTTCTGTCGAGCATGAAGGCCAGAAAGCTCCATGTGACAGCCAGTACAAAGGACACACCGTTGTAGACCAGAAAACACAGCCAGAGGCCTTGGCTTATCCACAATGCATGCTTCACATAATGGGACCAGGCCAGAAACAAATAAACCAAACAGATAATGAGGCTTTCCCTCAATTCCTGCGACGTTTTCCCAATAAGAATCATCCATGCTTTTAATAGGACAAACAATGGGGGTTTTGCAATCGTGGTCTAATTTGTTTGGTAATTGGTTGCTGAACACAGTGAGGTAGCCACAGTTTTTTTGTCAATACCTATTAAAGTTATTAGTGATATATTACAATGGTAATTCAGTAAATACTATTCTCTAATATACCAACTTATCTGCCTTAACAGGTAACTAGCAGCACTTGGAGGTGGATATGCTGGCCCTGATTAAACATAAAAGTGGGAGTCAAGTCAGAAGTAGTTTTGTGAACTACACAGTGTGAAAGAGCTAAACACAGCTGTAACACAGCTTCAATGTGTTCAAAATAGCTACCAATCTTGGTGTCATTCTGACTAGAGACAGGTTAAAGGTTTATTCAGTTAGCTGTAATTGAGATGCTTTCATAATTAGCAGTGGAAAATAATTATAATGTGACGATATCCTGTGGGGCGCAGCGCCACTTGGGCTTGATTGTAGAACACCAAATTGAAAAGAAACACTAACTCACTCCACTCAATTCACTTGAAAACTGAATAATCTCCAGTTGCTAGTGAATCACTAGCAGGAAACAGGTGCATGTGTGATCAGCTATAACTCCACAAGACGACAGACGTTCGTGTCTAGGCCAAATTCAGCCATTTAGTTTAGTTTCAAAATCGCATTAATGCTCCCCAAATGTTACACCTGTTCTTACAAGAATAAAAACAAAAATCTGGTGCATATGAAAATACTGTAATTTGTATATTGTACTGTAGTTACTGTAATAAGAACTGATTTGATTTAAATAGTGAATTTCCAGTATTTTTAAATATTATATTAGGAAGTGATCTGGAACATTCTTGCAAATGGATACAGGCCCCAACCATGGGGAAATACACACGTTAAAAGGTCCCTCATGATAAAATTCATGTTTTCCCAGTTGTGTGGTCAGTTCTATTGTCTGAAGGAACTTAAACGGGACTAATTTTGAAATCTTAAATTTACTCAAAGCTCCTCCCAGAAAAAAATCTGATTTGGATCTGGATTGTAACTGATTGTCTCTGACAGAACCCCCCACTCACAGTCAAATAGCCAATCAAGTTGGAGCTTTAAGAAGATCTGTCCAAAATGACAACTGGCATGGTATGGGGCCTTTAAATACAAATACATTGTTATAGAACAAAAAAGATAGTATAATGTTAAGAACATTAAAACCTTTTTGAAGAAGGCTGCTGGTAGTTGGCATTTATAAATATAAATCGAATTAATTATATAGTTTTGTTTTCATCATACCTTAACACCCAGTCTTGCTGGTGTCTAGTTTTGCTGGTGTGAACAGATCTATTATAGAAATATAGAATAATGATAATTAAATGCATGCACAGGTGTCAAACCGTGTGTCATTGAGAGACAGGTGTATAGATTTTTATTGCCAGATGTTCTTGATTTTTATTTTACATATTTCTGGAGGAAGGTGTTTGGTTGGAATTAAAGACACTTAGAGAATCCTCTCTATAATGTCTGAAAATTGGTCTTACAAAGAAATCCTTGTGTTCCATCTTTCGGACCGCCATTGTGTGTAGTTTTACTGTAGACTGTAATATGTGAGACATGTTAAAGCCTCTACAGAGAACTGTGCCTTTTGCAATGTATCAGCACGTTTGCTGAAACTAAATTGGACAGAAAATGTTAATTGTATTTATAAAATAATGCAGGAAGCAAACGTAAGCTCTGGTTTTGTGCCACAAATCACTTTTTAAATCTATATTTAACATTTCTGGGAGTGCTCCGACCCACAGAGGTTGAAACTTGCTAGGGAAAAGCAGAGCTCCTGCGGTGCTTGTTTCTGTCCTGTGCTTTTCCCTGGGTGAAAGGTAACCATTTGAGTTTTGAGTCATAGTCTGTATGGATAAAGCTTAATTGACGTGTGCAGAATAGACCCCGTAAATTGAAAATCAGCATGCCCGAATATGGACTTCCAGCTCCAGCATGATTTCACTGTCTCTCTAATGGAACTGGGTCCATCGATTTCTGTAACCGTGTTACCAGCAAGGCGAAGACAGATGTCCCTGTTGGCAGCGCATGACGCAAATTAGCAAATGTACTGCTTCAACTTGAAAAAGGTTACAGAAATCAGCAGACCCAGCGACATTAGAGAGACAAATATACCTATTTGAAAATCCTGCGATGAAGCCATACTCAAATGAAACAATTATATGAAAACCCTGTCCTAGCCTTGGAACCAGGAGTCCATATTTAGGCATACTGATGTTATGCAACTTACTATATCAAATAAAAACAAAATATTCCAATTTGGCAATTTAGCACCCTTCTATTCAAGGTAACAAGTACTTAGGAGCAGGCAGTGGTTAGGCAGCGGTAAGGTATCTTGTGCAAAGACACTTGGTTTAACTGGGTTCCATGGATGGAATATTTCTGGGAGTGCTCCGACCCACAGAGGTTGAAACTTGCATGGGAAAAGCAGAGCTCCTGGTGCTTGTTTCTAAACAGCGATAGTGTTAGAATTCATTACATTGCATGGCTTCAATTGTCTTTGTCAACAGTATTGACAGCAGAAATAGAGAGAAGCTGAGAACATACAGGCTTACACAGCTATCAACACACATTCCTACACCTGATAATAGATTATTATTAGTGAATTGTTACTTGTTAAATGGGGTGGGGGAGATGTGTATGTGTATGTGTGTCGAACTGCTCGACGGTGTGGGCCGTAATCCCCGGACTAGAGTCTTTGCTCTGATTGTTCCGGTTATTAACGTACTCTGTGACACGTCGGGGGTTGCCGTCGCACCGCCCTGCCCGGTTGTAAGCAGTATGGCTTACATCCGCTTCTATGTGCACTGGTGAGAAATAATGTAACCATAGCCTGCTACAAGCTCTGCCACCTGCAGGCACGGGGCCGGGGGACGCTAGAAGCTGACGGGGTGCTACTAGACCCAACCGACCAGTTTGGTGATTTCAACTGTCATAGTTTGTGTGTAGTTTTAAACTTTGGAGCCTAAGGTTTTTGTTTTCCAGAAATATTTTGAGGCTTTAACAAGGTCTTTAACAAGGTCTCAATGTTTTAATCAGTATGGCCAAAATGTGTTGTATTCTTGTTTTAAGCTTCTATAACATAGGTGAGATGTAGGCCTACTGTAACAATCGGCGCGCACAGGCCTATGCGCGCACAGTGTTTCCCTTCCCCACAGCGCACCTGTGTGGGGTTTACTCACACAGGTGCATCTCTTTACGTTTAATTAACTGGACTATTTAAGTTGTGCCAACAGCACAAGGTGCTGTTGGTCATTGTTTGGTTTTTCATGCCACTGTACGTTTGCTTTTGTTTTATTAAAACTACGCTGAATGCGTTTACCGCTCCCCGGCCCGCGTGTGGTTTCCTCTGGTTTGCACTTGCTCTCGCCACCCATACCCAGACCCTTACACCTACAGGATTCCTAAAGATTTACATTTACATTTACAGCATTTGGCAGACGCTTTTATCCAAAGAGACTTACAATTAAAGATCATCCTAAAACACAAATATATGTGATATGTTTTGAATGTGCAGATAGTTTTGAACATGAGCAGAAATCTTGTGATGAGCTATTAAAGTCCAGGGGTTTATAAATGAATGAAAATGAATTAAATTAGGCCTATCATTGACGTGAGTAGGTGCCACATGCATCAATGTGGACAGAAGAGTAAATCATGCCTATATGTGTGTTCAGCAGGGATAATATAAAATGAGAAAAGTTGATTTACAGGAGAATATTTGAAAGCAATACTACCCGAGAGCCTTATTGCATTATATTACATTATATTTTGAATTGTCACCTGGTGCCTGAATTTTGTGTTTTCCTTTCAATAAATAAAGACATTTCCAATTTAAGTTGATGCAGAATTAAGGACACAATTTCTGCAAACAAATTCACCAGAATGCAGGAAATGAATTGTTTGACGCTCAACATTTCCTAGGGAGGGGCCCCAGACCCCCCGCTTAACATGTCCCCCCCAATGTTCAAACTAAACCTCCGACCATTACTAGGATGACAACTTGCTAATTCTGTTTAAAATAATAACAATGTAGTTTATATTAACATTAAAGGTATCTAACCACTTCTTTAGTTTGATTGGACAGCGAGACTACACAACCTATGCAGGACAGCTTAGGCTTGTTTGTTCATTGTGTATTACAGTTTTTGAGCCTAATGAACTAGATTGAAATGTAAATGCACCTCACTTGAAAGCAGCAGCTAATTATGGGTCTGTTTGGATTTTCTCTTAACAAGGACACAGAGTTAAATGGCCTTGTGTCAAGGCGATGTGACGGAAACTGCAGCCTGGACGGCCAGCCATTATTTTCTCTTTGAACATTGGCAATTTTCTATCCTGAAATTTCAACGCATTTTCCAGATCATTAAAACAAGATCGCCTTTATGGACCAGGGTGACATTTCATAGCTTTAATGTGAGTAGAATAAAAGCCATGACAGCGATGTCAATTAGGCCTCTAACAGAAAAAGAAAAAAGCCTTTCATTATGACTAGAACTGTAGTCTTCAAGATGGCTCTTAAAAATGTAAAATGTAAGCGCAGAAAGCGTAGGTTGTTAATGTCACTGATTTTACATTTAAAGCAAGTGCATTTTGTAAAAAGTACACTTGAACTAAACCTGTCTGGTGTTAATGGAAGCTGTGCTGTACTGAGGCGAAAGGCTTAAACCCTCCAGGTATCCTTGATAAAAAGCCATTAGTCTCCTGTGGGCAATACCTGGGACATTTTCTAATGGACTTAACATGCCACTTGTATAGTTTGTGTTTTGTATTGTGTTCATCACACTAGTATTAATCCCTAAAGGTTGAACACGCGGGTGTAGATACACACAAAGCACAGCTTTATGGAAGATATATAGACAAGAATAAAATACTTTTCAGTGTTGGCGCCTTGATCGATACAGGGAATTAAAGTAGGCATAGGCTCATATTGGTCTCTACCCCTTCCTCTACAGCTGCATTTTTGTGGACAGTTGCATTTAAAACATCAACAGTTAGCTGGAGCATCAATTTAACAATCTGGGATGCAATCAAGGAGTGTTGCATTATCCCTTTATCCCTGGAAGTGTAGTTGCCAGGCTCAAACCACTGAGCCAGGCAACTACACAGAGAATTGAACCCCTAACCTCAGCTGTGTCTATTGAGGACTGTCTACATTTTTGGTAGTGGTGGAGTGTTGCATACCATTACAGCAATATCAAAATCTCATTTTAAAAACTGGAAATGAAACTTCCCTTCCAGTCCGTGTGTCAGGATTTGACACTTTAGAGCTCTTGTTGAAATGATTTTTCTACAATGTAGTTCAAACCATTCACAGTGACAGATCTGCCCAGTGCAACATTGCAAATCAGTAGCTGGTGACACAGTGTGTTATTTTCACAGCGCTGATAGGGGTGGAGGATTAGGGAGCGGATGGTAAAATGAAGCGTTATGATAACAAACCTAGCGGAGGTCAAGCCAAATAGACCTGAAGCTTTTGTTGAATGTTGCGTTGCTGCTTAATGAGTTTTTCCCATAATGCAGTTCACCAGCGATGAGGTCAGGGGGTTGGGGGGTTGGGGGGGCGGATCTTCGTGAATGTAGTAACTCACACAATGAACCGCCACCTGTGGTCACTAGGAGGACTGTAAGTCTTACTGGTCTTCTATTTAATTCTACCCTGTACAATATCGTAAAAGGAGTCACCGTTATGGCCGGCCGACTCACGGTGTCTTTGATTTAGTGCAGAGAGATGTCAGGAGACACCGAGGCAGTCTTGCATGACTGGAGGCAAATAAAATGGGACACTGACCGCCTCACCGTTCAAGGGTGTCTGAGAGAGCGAGAGAAACAAAGAGAGAGAGATTACATTTTAAAGGCAATACAAACAAATTTGTTACATTGTTCATTATGAGCTGAGTTTGGGTTGCACAGTGTGGTTTGTAGTGAAGGATGACGCTTTAGCTGTTTAGACGGAATCACCCGCAGTTCGGCTTTTCCCTCACCCTTAAGCTAGAAGGCAATATAATTGCACCAGTACTGTTGAAATACCCGCCAATGTGTTCCAGGGACTGACTTAAAGGTCTTGCTCAAAGAATCTTCAGCAGGACACAGGTGCATCTAACCTGTGACCCTCTGGTAACAGGACGTCTATCATAGCACTTGGCAGCCCACACTGCAACTACTCAAAATCTTGCCAAGAATATTCTAATTTCTAGTCAAAATATCGCATCCCACTTAATATAGGACAAAATCACCTAAAGAGCAAGATTTAAGTTAGATAAAGGAGCTTGTTTTTAGTCAGTGCATCTTGAATATCTTGTTAAGTGAAACTGTCTTGAAAACATCTTGTTTTGAGTCATATCTCAGATGAAACAA
>JAODLI010000277.1:0-12157 GCA_027575585.1 Percopsis omiscomaycus | reverse complement strand
AGTAATTTAGGCTACTAATTGTAAGTCGCTTTGGATAAAAGCGTCTGCTAAATGCTTAAATGTAAATGTAAATGTAGATGCAAAAGCTAAAGGGAAATTGACCGTATTGTTATTTAAGCCTTATACCAAGGATGTTGAAAGGAGGTTCAATGTCTTTTGTTTTGTGCTTTGACTATTTGTCTTTTTAACATTGAATGACTTCATATAGACGTAGATTTGGTCATGAATTGTAATCAGGCAATAGTGGAAAAAAAACGCTGCATGACATTAATTGTTTAGATTTGTTTTATTTAATTTGTACTTTTATATGTGCTGATTTAAAATGTGTCTGTCATGTAGCTGCTTTCCATTTATTAATTTATTGTTTTTTTAAAGAAATATATTCAGTGAAATATTATAGACAGGAAAAGCTTTTGCAGTTTTCTTCTGGAGGGCGCTGGGCGGTATCCTGGTATAACCAGACCGAAAGTCTGAGAGCTATAGTCGGACGGAGCCAGGCTAGCTGGGCGGACACACTGCACCAGCACTGCCTTGGTCAGCTTTTCAGTAGGTGAGTGGTGTGGAAGCTTTCTATGAATTATACATGGTAACTCAACTCCAGAGCAACACGTATGCACAGGCACACACATGCACGAAGGTCCATTTGAACTATCAAATATACTTGGCCCCTAATGGAAATGAAAAGTTATGAAACAACTGCGACCACGATGCTAGTGATTACAAATATTTCTGATTGGATAGTTGAGGGAGGACATTAGAGTGGCACCACTGGACGCAATATTATTTACGTTGGGAGGAGTTGTAGGTCTTTATGAATTTGTTGCTGCTGTTGTTTTTGTTGCGATGTACTCTACACATTAAAATGTGACGTTATGCAAACAACAGGGCGGTCAAGTTTAGTTTAAAACCGTTAGTGTTTTTTGCCACCTAGTGGTCAGCATGAAATATTGTTCAATCTCGACTAGTAAGATAAGGAAGCTTGGCCTTTAGCGAAACTGACCATTCTAAGGGGCCTGGGCTTCACTGAGACATTGAAGGTCAGGTCAGCCAGGTATGTCGATCTGTATCTGTGTTGATAACATCTGATAACATAATAAGAGCTGAAGAAAAAATAATCATGACCCTGAAGTTACACACATTTTCACCAAGGCAAAGCATTTTAAACAGAGCAATACAGCATGCGTTAATGCTCAAGAATAAAAAATTATCACTGTAATGGTGCACACAAAAACAAACACATTGAAAGGTTTAATGTAGCTTCAACTCACACTTGACCCTCTGAACTATTACATCATTAAAACCCACCCCACAAGTTTGAGCAAATATCCCACCCTCTACTGTATGTACATGCGCGTGTACATACATTTGACCATGTAATTACTAGGGCGTAACATTACAGGTGCAATCTCTACTAATCTAGGTGATAAATGGGTTTGAGCAAATAGAAGAGCCAGGCCTCATCAGAAACAGCGCCCCTCCCCCCACGAATCCCTGCTGGCCTTGTGATCTTGTTGACAATCACCCCATGTGAGGAAAGGGTACCAAACATTGCAAAGGTGTAAAAAGGGAGAAAAGGGCAGCTGGGACAGATGGTACCCTGTACTGATTCAGTGAGGACTTGATGATTGAAGGCTGGAGAAACTGAAAAATAAAAGATGACGGCTAAAATGGACGGAAAAAAATAATATATACAGTATATATATGTGTGTGTGTGTGCTTCTTTCATTTTTTGCTAGTTGCTACTTCTTGCCCTGCAAGAAATAGTATATTTTGTATATTTCTCATTTGCTCTTTTAATTGTTATACAATTATGTTTAGAACATATCCACTTATCTTTATACTGACCAAAATGGAAATTGAGAAGTTTGTCTAAAAATGATAGATTGTATAGACTATACTCACGTGCAAGACAATTAACCATCTGGCCAGTAGCATGTTGGCTTAGACAAGAAGGTTGCTGGTTCCACCCTATAATCAACAGCTCAGTGTATTCTGGCTGTGAGCTAGTAAATGATGGCTGCCCAGTATCACATTCATCAGGCTGAACGGACCCTTTCCACTGAGGTGCCATAGTGGATTAAACACAGGTGTAGGTCATGTTAAGTACATGCCCCGATTCAGATTGATTAAATGGATATACAGTATGGAGAACTCTTGTACAGACAAATGTGAGGAAAAGTCATGGTCCTGACTGCATCAGCGGTCGACTACTTAAAAACTGTGATTTGTTCTTATGTGGCAGTTTACCTTTTGTATTCCAGCTGTCTTTAACACAGAATAAAGTTCCCATGGAAAGAATCCATAGTTTTTCCAGTGGCCAAGGTTCCATCACCAAAGGTGTTGGCCCTATAACTGTAACGTTATATGAGCTACACCAGTGTGACATGGTGTCCTTCACTGAGGCCCAGACTACAAGTGACTCAGCAACTTATTCTGTCTGTGCCACCTTGAATGAAAACACACAGCATGCTGAAGCTTTCATCCACAACTATAGTCTATAATATGATGTGTGCATTTCCTTTAGCGGATTTGTGCATTACAAATGTATTATTTCAAATAATTTTTAATTTGTTTGGATTTTTCCTGTTGCTAAATCAGTTTTCACATAAGAATCCCAAAATGTTTTATATAAAGGCATGCTATTCTTGATTAAAATGTAAGTAAACTGCGCTGTGCAACTTTGACCAGGAGGAGGCACCATTTCCATTTCTTACCAATCCAATGTCTGATTCAGACACTTGGGAGTCTGAATCAGACATGAGAAAAAAGCTCTAGTTAAACTCTTTCAACTTTTTTGGGTTAAATAATATATTTTTTCATTTTGTCTATTGTAGTTATCTTATTTAAATATGTACTGTATTTATATATTTTTCAAGTGCAGCAAATGTATTTTCATGTCTGTGAACCTTGCTACAGGGCTGTAAGCATGCAGGCTCCATGCAATCATCTACCATTCCATATCAAACCTATAAACTTGTGACTATAAAGTTATTATAGACCTTCCTGGAAGGCTGTTTTGGGACTGACTCTTCAGACAGTTGAGAAATTAAATGTTTGATGGAAATTCCCCCTGACAACCAAAGGAAAAATCTATATTATATATATATCAAGCAGATGTTCGTACATTTATAATGCTATATTGTTCTTCACAATAGTGTTTAAAATGGTAAAACACTAATGTAAATTATGTAGCACTACTGATCATTTAATTTTGTTTGAATAAAACATCACTAAAATCCTTTGTCTTTAGAGTAAACTTAAAGGGTAACATAACTAAAAAGTGTACACTATAAGAAATGAGAAACCAGACGATTTATACACATTCCCATAAAAATAAACATACCTTGTTTATCAGATTGTCTGAGAGTCTTACAGTATACTACAGTTCTCACAAGAAGAATACAATCTAGAAAAACAATTGAGCTTTTCTCTGATGTTTTTATATATTTGTTATTTTGGACAATATTCTGAGCTGTACTTGAGGGATGTTGTGGATGGTTGTATGTTTTCCAGACATGCTAGCAATAACTATAACAGTTTACTTCTGTGTGTATATACAAAGAGTAACCCATGTGACACTATTTTGGTGTTTTTGAAGTATGTATTTCTGTATGCATGTGTGCATTAGGCATCTGGTGTACAGCCACGGTTGTTTGTTACTGTGGCTTTGAAGTTTTTGAAGAATAAAGTGTTTGACATTGGATTTTAGACTAAATATTTTTGGTCTGAAGATGTTCCTTTTGACAGTAGACACATTCCACTATCTAATCAAAGCATTAGTCTAATTAAATCTAAAGTTCAATTTATTTGTACCAGTTGTTGACTATTAAATGTGTTATTTATAAACGTCCTCACAACAATCACAAAATCACAGTCATAACAATAATTGTCTAGAATATAAAGTGTCATGTAACAAACTTACAATAAACATTCCATGGTATATAAAGAGTTCCTTACAAGAGATCCTTACAAGCGCATCTGCTGATAATATCGTCTAAGGTAGCCCCACTAGGAGCATCTTTTCCAGTGCTCTCAACACCACAGCCATGGTGGCCATAGCCTACTGGGCTGAAAAAGGACAAAACGCTATGTTTAACATTAAACCTTGATAAAATATGAAATGTCATATACAACAATAACGGTAATACAACAAACAAACGTGGTATTTAGTGTTACTTTTAATAGGGTCAGTGAGGCTGTGGTGCCAAATACTTTCTGGCCGCTAGCAGTTAGCTCTCTTCCTTGTCCTATACCTCATGGTCAGGTGTCCCAGCTATAAGTATATGAACAAAAGTGTCTCATTCAGACAAACTGTGTCTCATTCAAACACACTGACTTTGCACAGTTGTGGCCTCAAAGAGCAGAGAACTTTTTGTAGCTTTGTAGCTTTAAGGTGAGTCAGCGAGTATTCAGACCTCTGGGTACACTTTCACCTTCTTTGCGAGGGATACGTTACAAAACCATAAATGATGTATGTTAGGCCTCTTTTTTTGCATTTTGCCATCTATTAGTATCATCCCTGTAAAAAAAATCCTAAATGTATTTTTGTTGTTAAATACATTTTTGAAGTGAGTTGGGACTTGAGTTGTACTAGTGCTACCTATGATGCAACAGCTCTCATAGTGTATCATCTTTTGCCAGTGGGCAAGATGCAGGACAGGGGTGGGGGAGGGGGGGGGTGGGGGGCAGGGGGTATCCTCCTCCACTTGTTCCTCCCTCCTCATGACTCTGTTTACAATAGACAACCCCGTGCCTGGAGCTGCTGGGCTCTAGAGTTTCACTTAAAGGCCCAGGGATAGACTTCTGCTGGAGTATGCCTGTATGTGATTGGGAATCTAAACTTTGCTCTTTGTTTACATCTGCTCTCCCCTGGGCATTATGGGCACTGCTGACATGCTGCTCCCATATTGGATAATGGGATGAAGTTGGACGCTGACACAATGCTGTCTTATTGGATAATGAGGGGAAGTTTGACGGTGACATGGCCCTCTCTCTTCACTCTCGTCCTCTTTCGTCTGGAGTCAATTGTGGCTTTTACCCTCTTTCCCATCCAAAGCTAAAATATCTTTTAGAGAGAGAGAGAGAGAGAGAGAGAGAGAGAGAGAGAGAGAGAGAGAGAGAGAAAATAAGAGAGCGAAGGAAAGGGTATTGATAAAGATACGGACCAATTCTGGATCTGATCAAGCAATGACATTGCCAGAATGCCTGTACATTTTGTATCTATAATGTATGTATCTCTGATGCTAAGAGAGCTTAAGTGCTGTACAAACCCAAATACAAACGCACAGTACCAAGAATCTTTGTGATAAAATAACCTTCAAATATATATCAAATAAACATAAAGGGATTTGTTTCCAACTTCCCCGGAGCACTATCTCCTGTACCAGGGGGAGTAGCTGATAGGAGTTTGTTGAGGTCCTTCATTGAAGGTCAGGCGGTGGTTCCTATACACTTAGTCCTGTCCCAACAACACTGAATTCCCATCACTCCCTCCTTCATTCTTTCCCTTGAACTGTAACCTTTATTCTCCTCTCCCACTGTATCTAGCAGTTGCCTGTTATACAGCAACGAGATGGTTCATGAGCACTGACAAGTAGGAATTTTCACTGTTGTCTTTTACATGTCTTTTGCACCAAACAACGGAAGGCGCTATAGCGGAAAACACGGAAACACCCGTTTGACGCAGAGGTAGGGACTCAAGAGACATGACTTGGACCCGAGTCTGACAAGTCATAATTTTACTTGACTAAAATTGTCTTATAGTGACTTGAGACGTAGTGACTTTGATAAACTGAAATCTTGTAAAAGTGATGGCATTTGTCCCATTGGTGTGACGCAGGTTTGAATTATATTCATTTCTTAACGTCTATTTTTTATCTTTATATCTGTTATATTGTATTTGTTTTGACTGAACTTGACTTGACTTTTTAGATAGCTTTTAGATAGCTTTAGATACCAAGTATTAGGTAGGTTTGTTGCATTCCACATTTCTTTAGAGGAACCCCTTAGATAACCTTGGATGTGAGTGATGTATGTTTGATGATATATGTGTATGTCAATGTTTAATTTTTAAAAGTCTGTAATACTACTACATACACAGACACACACTCACACCCACACACAGATGCACCCACAGATACACACACACACACACAACATATGATATGATATGAAAAATTTAATATGGCATTAGGCCTACATTATCCTCCCTGCATGGCTTAACGATGCCATGGGGGAGGTCTATCAGTTACTGTAGGAGATGCCTTGGTCGGTGACGGCATCCCAACATCCCCTGAGGCAAACAAACTGACTCCAGTAAAACACAATGACAATTTTGTCACGCAGTCGATGGAAATAGCGCACGGAACAGTATATGACAAATAATACAGGTAAGGAAAGTAAATAACCCCACGTATTTATTGTTTTGAACTGATGATATGTTGTCTTAAACCGCAAAATCTAGTTACTTATGAGTCACGACACGGCATATACAGGTATACATTACAGGCATACAAAAAAGCCACAAGTTTTCAGTTGTGTAACAAAGCTGTACACCAGCTCACAAAGAAAGGCAACACCAACAGATGGCATTTTGTTTTCTGAACCTCTTGTTCAGGAAGGTGAATTTAATGATTGACTTTAATCCCGAAGGCAAACAAATCCTTATCCTGGCTAAACCACTATATCTGCTGATAAAGGACCATTCATCATTGCCATTTTAACTTCCTCACTTAAACTCAGCAAGCTAAAGTAATGCATCATAAATTACAAAGAACTAGTCAGGCAAGCTAAGGGATAATTGTTATTTGCAAATAGAAAACAGTGGCCCCCCCAGCATATTTGTGTTAATTTACTGATTCCTGAAAGAGGAATTTGTCCTGTGAACCCCTCCACGGTGGAGTTGAAGCACAAAATAACACACCTGAACAGACATCCAGGACACATAGGTGGATCATTGTTGTCACAAAGGACTTAAAGCTTGAACTTCTACATGAAGCATGGTCTCCATAATCCCACGCCCAACATGAATCTTCTATTATCACCACCACTGGGTTAGACTTTACAGAGATTACTACAGTGAAGGGAGGGGGTTGTTTATTGTATTGTTTTTGTAAGGCTAAGGTATTATAGACTGATTGTGTGAAAACTTTGAGGAAATCTGTTAAAATGAGATATGTGTTTTCCCCTGCATTGGAGCTCAACTGGTGTGGAGCCCCCCATCTGGAGTAAATTGTCCCGCGTGTGGATACATTTCCAACATTCTGGCATGCTGAGGTGTGTTGGCGTGTGTATTTGCATAGGTCTGTTTGCGTGTATGTCCTTGTGTAAGTGTGTGTGTGTGTGTGTGTGTGTGTCTTTGTCCCCCGGAATGGATTGGTTTTCACATCTTGGCGGTGTGGTTGAGAGCAGATTCAATTTGGCACCCATTTTTAATCCCAAGGATGTGAGAGTCTCAGCAGTCTAATCATCATCTGTGGTATCAACCGTTGCCTTCTTCTGTGGCGGTCTATTTAAGCCTAGCGCACCGTTCAAGCAGAAACGACTACACATGACTACATGATCCAAAAGACCCAAGAGATGTGAGGAGTGAACCGACTAGTTTTATTTTTTAACTTCAGAAATGTATTAAAGCCATTCGCTACAAATTACAACCACGTCAGGAGTGCTATCTCGTTGCATGCAGATTTGATAATGTGCACGTGTGCTTGAAGTTTCTCTTTTTCTTATCTGTTTATGTCTGGTCATGTACACTTTCAAGGATTTCCCAGCCCATACAGTATCTCCTACCAGACCAGAATGTTCCTGTGCATTAATATTATCCAACACCCTTTTCTCTTCTGGCACTGTAGGATATTAAGAAATGTATCCAGACAAACGGCCATATAACTTGTGTGTAAAATTTAAATCTGTAAACTCACCATATTTGATCCGTCATATTTTGAAGGAAGAGTGTAAAGAGGTATGCGCATGTGTTTTGCAGCAGACGCTAGATGACGCTGTTGTGTAAATGTTTGCCCAGCCGCAACTTGGCACCTTTTAGCTAGAAATGTATGATGACGGTACATCACATATTTTTCGTTTTCAACATTTGTAAAATAAAGCTAGAGGTCAAAAAGAACAGGCCAGTTGTCTCAAGGGTATCAAGCTATTATATATCCTAAATGTAGAGATTAATCCCACAATCATTTCAATTGGCTATTTATAATGTCACTTGTGGATATCGCAGGCTATAGCGTATTTGGACAGAACTTATGGCAAGGAGTAGTTTTAATAATTTAGATAAAAGTATAGTGCAGCACCTGTCCAAACAGAATTTAGGGTTTGGATTGCCTACACGTGAGAAATAGCTACCTACTGTCCTCTATACAATCATACATTTAAAATGGTGCAATTCACTTCAGCGAAAGAATTCAATTGGTGTGCTTTATCTTAGATAAATATTTAGGCCTACTTCCCTTTTTTCGACCCAGAGGCAGAAACACCGAAGTCCCTATACGAGAGTGTCAACAATTAATCAGCTATAGATAAACCAGCTAAGGCCTTGCTCATTCCCCTGAGTGAAGGTAGCTGGCAACCCGCACAACATCAAAGTTGCTATGTCATATAACAACTATGTTTTGCAAAACCAGCTATCTGAGCCAATGATAAAACGTGCCTACACATAAATGTTGCCTCAAGGGTTGCGTGACTTCTAAAGGACGCTAGTGCCCAAAGTAATAATTTTCAGGGCGCATCACTGTAAACAGCTACCAAAAAAGAGGTATGAGGGGGATCCCCGCTCGTAGAATAACACAAGATTTACTGGTTAATTCAGCAGCACAAGCATGTCTAGTTTCTGGGAAAGACAAAGCTGCCCGCCAATAAGCGAACATATTTGAGTAGGCTAATAAATAGAATTGTTTTGGCGCTCAACGATGGTAGGCTATTCACTGTAAGCTTAATCAGTGGAATTAAACGTTGGATATGTAAAGATGAATCCAACCCAGGTAATAGCATTTAAATTACATGTTTCATTCATAAAAAGCCACTGCAAGCCAGCTCTAGGAGTAATAACTTGCTTATTCTGTCAGCTCTCTTTTTTTTTTTTTTTACGTGTTAGGGCTGTGGTGTCTTAAAGGAGTGGGCTGGTTCGACGGAGTTATTGGGCTGTTTCTTTTGAGTCTTCCTACAGTGCGCAGGGAAGAAGTTTGCCTCCAATTCAGTCGAGGTCTCAATAGCAGCCTCGCGGCAGGGGAGGGACGCGCTGCCAGCATACAGGATACCCACTCATACATAGGCTACTTGAGACAAGTTAAATCCACAAGAAACTGCCAGCACACATCTCGACGCTCGTCTAATCCGATTGATACCACACCAGACCCGAAGTGAGGAAACTATTGGACACAGAAGACAACTTGATGTTTTTTAAATTCCCATTTGCGCCGTGATTCTTTTTGTTGTAAGGTACTTTTTTGTATTTTGGTGATATCTTAACAGTTTTGAAATTAAGTATCCTCATTCACCCAGCAGACTATTTGATCATTTCGTCTTTTTAAAACCTTGGAGGTAAGTCTGCCTACTTAAACGATGTGCATTTTCCCTATTATCTGTCTTTCAGCTCGTGACAGAGCCTCGTGTGATTTTATGGGGAATTTTGAGATTATTAGTTTGCTGAGGCAACAAATAGTTTTCCTCAACTTTTTCTGGCCATCATTTTGAATCTGTCCGTGGTGCTCCTTTAGGAAAACTGGAATGAAAACAGAATAGGACGAATAAAGAAACCGTGAATTTGAAAACGTCTTCCAGGGAGAGAGAGGTTTTGGGGTTTACAACTCCGGGAAGTTAAAACTTTCAAACCCATTTCAGTCAACCCACTATATGCTACTCGCATGAATTTTTTTATTTTGATCGTTTTGTTCTATAGGCTAGCAGCACACTGCACCGTGATGGATGTCCTGTAAAAGTGGTGAACTTTAGTTGGAGGAGTTGAAAAGGACACGCGAAAGGCAGCGTCCCTAACTCTGCGAGTGTTTTGCTTTGTGCTGCGGACGGTTCCCATGCTCTCCGGGGTGATAGAGCACCGCTAAAGCCACTAGACGCGATTCATCAATATGCGTCCTCGCCCATTTCTATGGCCCCGTGTTTTTCTCTTCATCTGCCCCCTTTTGGACTAGGCTAGGCTGTTATTGATGCACTGTGCAAAAACGTTACATGATCTCTGGACTGGAGTGTAAATTAAATAGTGTGTGTTTCATCCTTGGGTTTACGCACCTGCAGAGTGCACAAGCCATATAACGGGATAAGCAACTACGAAAATAGAACGGGATCGTTTATCCTGTATTAGGATGGCTGTCAATTCTTGTTTATATTATCTGCAATAACAGATTAATTAGTCAAGCAAAACTAAACCCATATTGTGTAAAATGTTTTATTTTTTTCTTGTCTGTTATAGCTTACATCAAAAACAATATAGCCCTACAATTGCTGAAAAGTTTATTTTCGAGTTAGATTTCCAAACGTATACCTAGACTACTCTCAGTCAGACCCCAGTGAAACCCATGTTTTTCCCCTTCGGTCCCAGAGTAGGCTATTTAATGAGAGACAGACTGGGAATGGGAGTTTGAATAACTGTATTTAGTAGCAGGGTAAGGCCAAACTGCCTCCCGTCTACTTTCTCAGGAGAATGAATCATGGACAAAAGTCTTAAAATGGGAAGGTCTGCGTTGCATACCGTAACTAAACCGTGATTTGCATATGAAAACTCTGGCCTGAAAGCATTCCGCCAGTGTTGCTATAGCCATTTATGCGTCCAGAGCAGTGACAGGGTGCAGTGTATGTACAGTCTCCTCCACGTTGCCTTTGTCCAGACTGGATGTCAAGTCCAGAGTCATTGGTGATTAAGGACATGGCGACAAGTTCTTATTTCCTTGTTAAATTATTCATCATATCCACACCCACTCCTCCCCCCCAGCGCATTCACTCTGCAAAGCCTCCCTTTATCCTCCCCGGCGTGGACACAAGCAGAGGCAGTGCCCTGAGACTAGCTCCTGAGTAGGGATTCTGTGCTCCCTTTGCCCGATACACAAACATAATCATGATTGACTAATTTCCCACGATACTCTTCTGTATCCCTTATCCTCGGTGATGGGCAGTGGGTGGCTGGCTTTCCCGTGAGCCCTAATCTCGCGCTCACGTTGACAGCAACGGGCGGCATATCGGTGGGCTTATTTGTAGTGCAGCGATAGAAAGCGGCCCTGCGACCTGACCCCTCTCCTCCTGAGCATTCCAGTACGCAGTGCCATAAACGCGGGCTCCGGCGACGGCCCATAAAGCGAAGAGAGGGAAAATAGGCTCTCGTTTTTCATCGTGCTATTGTGCCAACACGTCTTTGTGGTCCATTGATGTGGATTGCGCCGAAATTCAAACTGTGAATGATGTTGTGGATGGCGTGGAGACAGATACTGAGTGATGATTTAGACTTGTACACAGTCTGGAGCAGAGGAATTTGATGGTTTGGACAGTCCCCCTTCAAACACACACACACACACACACACACACACACACACACACAGAGACACACACACACACACAGACACACACACACACACACACACACACACAGAGACACACACACACACACACACACACACAGACACACACACACACACACACACACACAGACAGACACACGTGCACACATGATAGAGAAAATCTCTCTTCTTGGACTGGAGCCCTTACCACAGTCTCTACCAATTCATTAATAAGCTGTTTGGCTCTCCAAGAGCCCTCGGTTTGGCCTGCCTTTAGAATAGGTCTAGGTCCTGTGCGGTTCCATCCTTGGCCCCTGGCCCCTGTATTCTCCGCTTGCTCCATCCCCCACCGCCCCTGGCCCTGAAGTGACAGCGATGATGGAGTTAGCTACTGAAGACCTACCGTAAATCTGCCTTCGGAGCCCCTTTAAGAAAACACACGGGGAGCTCCAAGGCCCTGCAAGTCCTGCCAGGCGTCTTGTTGGGTGGAATCCGAAATGTCTCTTTATTTGTGTTGAAATTAAAGTGTCTTTTATTCCCTCCCGTTCGGCTAACGAGCTCCATGTGGTGGCAGGCAGGAGACTTATCCGTCTTGACAGCGAGCTAGGAGGGAAAAGGAGACGCACCGGTTAAACAGAGTCAACGGG